>SNQJ01S0024588.1:0-24559 GCA_010110895.2 Picea sitchensis | reverse complement strand
GTAATGTATTTCGGCCATCAGATGCTCTTCTGACCTCACACATTAGGGGGCATCTGTTATAACCCTAAATTTCACCACACATGCTTACCTGGCATCAGGCCAACTCATATCCCTTCTTTGCCAAAAACCTACTGAACAACTCTTCTAAAAACTCCATTTTTAAAAGTACACGCTAGCTGGCCCACTACAACCCGCATGTACCAAAAAGTAAATGCTAGCAGGCCCACTACAGCCCGCATTTACCTTTAGAATCACAAAAAAAAGGAAATTTTCCGACGGGACAAAAAGATATGGGTCAGTTAACTGAAACTCCCGACCATGCATGGACGAGGGTTCGTCCAAAACCCTAGCTCCTTCTAGCCTATAAAATAAGGGGTAGGGGTACCATTTGGAGGAGGAAGATAGTATACCAAAGAAACTCTGCCCATTTTCCAAATCCATTTGTCCCAACCCTTTAGCCTTTCCTCAAGCCTAAGGAGAATTAACGCAAAGCAGTTGGAGGACAAAGAAGAGGAGGAGCCCAAGATCAGGATCAAGGAGCGGTGGTCGGTCTCGACTTTGATTGTAAGTTGATTCATTTTGAAAATAATAAAAGAATACTTTTCCTGTCCCAATGCATGAGTTATTTATGATTTGTGTGATTTATGCTTAATTTCTAACCCTCAAGTAGAAAAATAGCATGCATGCGTAGTGTTTTGTCTTGATTGCAGGTTAACTTTGGAAGGAGCAGTGCAAGTAAGCGGGCAAAGCGCAATGGAGGATATACACCAAACATCAGTAAAAAGGTTAGTAGTTCCTTTCCATGTATGCGTCCTAAAAGAGGGGTTTAAGTTTTGGGGTGGTAGGTTAAAAGGTCATTTCTTTAAGGTCAAAATCTGCATGCAAATCTGACCCTAGTTTGCTAGTTCGTAGGGTATTATTTCCCAACAACACTCATGGATGGTAGTACGGATGGAAGTGTATCGGGATTACTAGATCAAGTGTCTCATCATAGACAACTCCCTCTGTTTGTGAGAATCCTCTGGCTATATATCTTTCTTTGTATTTCTCGACATTTCCATTGGCTTCATGCTTGATCTTATAGATCCACTTGGAAGTCACCACAGACTTCCCTTCTGGGCTCTGAACAATATCTCATACATCATTATTTAAGATATACTTGTATTCTTCTGTTATGTCATATTTCCATACCTATTCTCTTATTTCTTCTCCGAGACAAGGAGACTCAGAATCAATGAAGTGGCTTGTTACAAGGGAAAAACTCTCTATGGCCAAGGGTAAACCACAATAGATAGATGTGACTGTAGAAATCAACTCAATTCCAACATATGCTATATAGACTAATGTGCAATAAAATAAAGAGGCCTACCTCAATCCAACGTTTGATTATGTTCCACCGTTGAGCACTTTGACCCAAAGCTTTATACCTGCAAGAAGTTCTCAACAAACAAGAAAAACAAGTATATAGTGATGCTATAAAAGGGATTAGCACATCAGATAGCATAATACATTAATAAACATTACAAACATGCCCATGGATAATAATCATATATTTTCAAGGTACCAATAGGATGGGAAAGGAGTATTTTTATTAATAATTGATCAGCAGAAGTGTCAACATTACAAACTTTTATGTTGGCATGGTTCGAAACCAAGAAACCAAGTTCCTTCAACTTGGTTCTCCACCACTTCAATCCTCCACCAAAGGCAAGCTCATGAGAAAGACATAAAGAGGTCCTCTCAACAATAAGGGAAGAGCTTGGGGGCTGAACATTGTGTTCAGACTTGAGGGACAAAGGGATGTGGTCTCAATATGAAGCAATTTCTCCAGAGTAACTTTGCTCTCAAAGTTAAATGCTTTCTCCTCCTTTTTTTGATAGCTCAAAATTGTGCTCTTATAGCCTTCAGAATGCAACTGAAGGGTCAAGTCGAAATGTTTCTAGTATATGGAAGGCCAAGGATTAGATATCTCTTTTCGTGACATGGAAACTCGATCTCATTTTGTATTTTCTGGCACAAATCCCGATATACGTGAGCTGCAGTGGAGAATCAATCATATACGCATCTTGTATAACTGATAGGGAGCGCATATGTGGAAAAATGTATATTTTAGCTTTGGATTCATCAAAAAAGGGATGATAATTCTGCATAGGGAAATGGAAAAAGGCCCTATGTGCAAGATAGCAAAGGTGAAGCAAATCTTGCTATAACATGGCTCATGGCTGAAGGATATCTCAAAAATATATTTTTCTTTCTTAGGATGTGCCTTGAGGGGCTTGTATGTTTTTCTGCCTCTTGTAGAGTGAGCCTAGGAAGGTATTTTATTCCCTACTATAACATCTTTCGACATATCAACTGGAGCAACTGGATCAAATGGAATAATGTCTATCTCCATCTGAACTGATGAAGGGGGAGAAGGTATTGTTTCACTGTCAATATCCATATGAGATTCTCTGGATCTTTGAAAGGCTATCTCTTCTTCAATGAAAACATCTCTTCTTGTCTCAATTTGTCTCTGACTACGGATGTCGATCTAGAATGTCTTAGGAGATTCATTGTTATCCCATAAATGTATCCTTTCTCCCTGAAGGGTCTAGCTTGGACTTCTTCTCTTTGGTTACATGAAAATACACTGCGCACCCAAATATCCTGAAGTTTTCAATCTCAATTTTTCTCTCCGGTGAAGGCTTCTTCGGGAGTTATGTTTTTCAAATTCTGGTGAAGAATGTTGTTCTAAACATATACTATGCCATGCATGCTTCTGCCCATGGAATCATAGAAATATTCGGATCACACATTATTGCATTGGTTTCCTCAATGATGGTTCTATTCTTCCTCTTTCTCAAATAGTTTTGACTCCCTATGAGTCAAGTGACTCCCTCTAAAGGATAAACATATTCATTTGTTCTTAACTTGTCTGGAACAAGAAAACAAGAGGAACCAAAACAATAATATCTCCTAAAGGATAATAATGAGTAGATCTCTAGAATCAAAACAATTTAAGGATTGTTATCACAACTACAACACCTACTTGTAATGTAGAAAACTTTATAAATATAGGTTATATGAATGAAAATTACAACAATCAAACCTAGATTCTTCACTTCCAGTGTGTTGTTCCTCTAAATGCACTGAGATCCCTCTGGATCCATGGCTTCAGCAAAGGTTCCTTCCTCTTGCAAGTACCCTCATGACATTGATACAAATAATATATACAAGAGCATACCTGAAAGTGTGGATATGAATTCTCAATGGCACTTAGCTGATCTCTAATCTCTAACATATTCATAGATAATATAGCAACGATATCACCTTTTATCATCTAGATATTTTGAAGCTGGCCCTTCAATGTAAGAACTTGAGTAGCAGATTATCTTCCTTGCCTTTCTTCCTTCTCTTCATCGGTAACTATCTCTGATAAACCCTTTTGTATCACTCATAATAAGTATTCCTCTTCAAAGATGACTTGAATTCTTGACTTCCAGGAACTAAAGTTGCTTGATCCATCAAGCCTATCTTCCACCAAGGTTTTGTTCATCATATTTTCAAATTCTTCATAAACCCTTGCCAACTGGACTAGAAAACCTAATGGCTAGGCTAGGATAGAAACCTTAGGTTTTGCTGGGATTATGAATACAAAAAATAATCCTTTAAGAGAGTCACAAGAATACTGGTGAGCTGAAAATCTCCTTCAATGAGCTGCAGAAACCCTAAAGCCAAAAGTCTGTAGAAAATTGCGAAACCCTAGAAACCCTAGGGTCGAAAATTAAAAATGCTCTGAATTTCATTCTAGGAGTCTCTGGAGGTGAGTTGGAGGAGTTCGTACTCTCCTATGCCAAAATTATCTCCAAATTCCAAGTATTAAGGGATAAAAATGAGGAAGAAGGAGGGTCATACGAAATTTATGAAAACCCAAGGAGGGTCGTACAGTTCTACAAAAGAGGATAGTTTGCCTTGAAGTTTTGTGCATGGGTTATTAAAGACCTATTCTATGATTCCATGTTGATGTTTCCATAATCTAGGATTAAGAATGAAGTTCATTCGATTTTAGCATTTTACTTAATAATGCAACGCCCCCACCTCAGTGGGGTCTGTTGACCTCTCGGCCTATGGATATTCAAATTCCTCAAGTTGGACCAACTCTTTGGGTCCCTACTGAAACCTCCACAAAACAAAACCATAGGTCCTTATGAACTCCACCTGCGTGAACTAACACTGAGCACAAGCTCCCTTCATGTGACCACTGTTTGTCACCACACGCCTGTCCAAAAGACGCTTCGCAAATTCAGGAATTCGGGTGTTATGCTGCGAGTCAACCTCCGACTCTTCCCTATACCCAAACCTCAAACTAGAGCCTAGTGAGCATTAGCTCTATTCCCTTTAACCTTTGATGATGTGGCCTCTAGCTATGACCTGGGACCCCACTCCCAAGCACTTTGGGACTTCGCACTTCGTGAGGTCAGAAATTATCTTACCTCTATTCTTTCAATTCCCAAAACCTTCTCCCCAACGAAATAAATCGACGGTCAAATCTATTCTCATATCGACGTCCCAAACTATTCCTCCTAACCTTCGGAGTGTTGAATGACTCATGACCCATATCCTCCTCGTAACTCCACTGGATCCAATGACACACAAATAGTGGCACATTTCTCCTCCAGGGATCTCTATCATCCTTTAAGAGTCTTGATGGGATTCCTTGTCAAATGACTCGGCGTCAAGTCTTCTAAGATTAACTTCCATGAAGTAACTTCGACCCTCATCCTTCCTTTGAAACTTTAGACAACACTATCCTTCCTCAGCTTGATTCTTGCTGCAAACTCTGGGATTCTAAATAATCCTACGTGCACTCCTTGTGGCCTTCATGATGACCTCTGGTTATCTAGAACCTCCAACTTTTTTCCTCCTTGCAACAAAAGTTCTTCAACCACTCTCCCTCATATTGGAAAAGTCTAAGACTTAGCCTAGCCTATGCACACCTTGCACGACTCTGTGTTTCCCTTGCACTTTTTCTTGTATAAGTTCATTGGTATCTCCCCTGATCTTTCTAAGGTGAAATCAAAACCTATCAATGAACTTCTTGCAAACCTTCACTACAGTCCTTGCAGGAATTCTCAGGAAGAGAAACAATTTAAACTTATACACCCTTCACAGACTTATACATTCAACATGAAATCAAATTCACATAGCATTGAATCAAATGCACAACGGAGGCTGTAAAACAAACTGTAAACATACCATTCAATTGATACATTCAACAACCATCATACACCATACAATTGGATCAAAGAATTCTTATATTAATTCAATGCTTCTATACATGGTTTTCGACAACAACATCTCTCTGCTCATACACTTCTACAACCTCTATGCTCTACAACAACTACTCTCTATCCTGGCTATTACAATGAGAATGATAACACAATACCATACAAGGGAGTCTTCTTGAGTTTTTCCCTCCTATGACTCTAAGATATCTTATCAAATTAAAGACTACCAACTACTTATCATTTATTACAATAAATGTTCACAACTGACAGATAAGAGCAACGCTCTAAATCTGTATTACAATTCCCCAAATCATTTAAAGCAAATACATCCTCCTTATATATTACATTAATGTATCTTCTTTTGAAATTCAAAATTTCCTTCAAAATGCATGTTGGTATATCCAGTTGTCTTCCACTTGCGCTTTGTTGGTGATGCTCTTGCATCATACTCCTCTGGCTAAAAAAATTCATGGACTCCTGTCCATGAGCTCCTGCACCGTCTGTCCATGTTTCTAGATATATTCTTCACTTTCCCAACTGGAATCCTCAATTGGGTGTCCTTTCCACTTGACCAAGTATTCAAAATATGTTTTCCTTTGAGTCTTCTTGCTAACTCTCTGATCCATGATCTTTTCCATCTGCGGCTTTTCTGCTACAGGCATTTGTTTTACCCATTGAATTTCCTTTTTATCATTTTCTTCCCCTGCTTCATATGCTCTGTAAGAATACATATATTCTATGTTGAATATGGGTGATATGCCCACATCATCTGGAAATTCTATCTCATAAGCATTTTCCTCAAACTTCCATAAAATTTTACATGGCCCTATATTCTTCATCTTCAACTTATTATATGTTCCCCTTCGGAACCTTTCTTTTCTAAGATGTGCCAAAACTAAATCTCCCACTTCAAATTGGAGTTCTCTTATGTGTTGATCTGCTCTATGCTTGTATTCCTACCTAGAGTTCCGCAACCTCTCTCTGATCTTACTATGGAGCTCCTACACGTCTGCTACAAAATATTCCTCTCCAACACTCCTGAACTCACTCTGTTCTAAGTATCTCAACTCAAATACTCCCCTTAGCTGCATTCCATATAGTATTTGGAATAGGATTTTTCCTATTCTCCTATTAGGTGAATCATTTTATGCAAATTCTGCTTGCGGCAAAATCTGATCCCATTGACTATGGTGTTCAGTGACCAAGCTCCTCAATAAATTCCCCAAACTTTGATTTACTACCTCAGTCTGTTCATCCATCTGAGGGTGATATGCTGAGCTAAAGGATAAATCTGTCCCCAACTTCTTCCATAGTGTCCTCCAGAAATGACCAACAAATTTGGTATCTCTGTTTGAAACAATACTCTTGGGTAACCCATGAAGTCGAATAACTTCTTTGAAAAACAGATTTTCAATGTGCATTGCATCACTAGTTTTCTAACATGGAATGAAATGTGCCATTTTGGAAAATCTATTGACTACCACAAATATGGAATCACATCCTCTCTGTGTTCTTGGTAGTCCTAACACAAAATCCATGCTTACCACGTCCCACGACCTCTCTAGTATTGGCAATGGTTGATACAATCCAGTATTTTGTCTTTTCCCCTTTGCGTGCTGGGAAAATTCTACATATGTTCACAAATTTTCTCACATCCATCCTCATTCCTGAATAATAATACAAACTGCTCAGTTGTGCAAATGTTTTATCATGGCCGAAATGTCCAGCCAATCCTCCACTATGCTTCTCCTTCAAAAGGTTTTCTCTCATAGAAAATTTTGGGATAGAAAACTGATTTCCTTTGAACATTAGCCCATCCTAAAATATGAATCATCTTTGTACATTCCCCTAAGGTATTCAAAACCTAAGGTATTCACTCGAAACTCCTTCAGAATCAAACATCTCCTACTCAATGCATCAACAACCTTGTTAGCATTTCTAGAATTGTTCTTTATAAAAAAAAGTAAAGTTATGGATGAACTCAACCCATTTTGCATGTCTCTGATTTAGTTTTTCCTATTTGGCTATAAACTATAAGGCTTGGTTGTCGTTATACAAAATGAACTCTTTCGGAACCAGGTAGTGCCTCCATTTCTTCAAGGGTTGAGTTACTGCATAGAACTCTTTATCATACGTGGAGTATTTTCTTTTGGTATCGTTTAGCTTTTCACTGAAGTATGCCACTAGTCTATTGTCCTGAATGCCATTGGTCTATTGTCCTGACTCAAGACTTCTCCATTTGCAAATCCACTTGCGTCACATCTCACCTGAAAGGTTTTTTTGAAATCTGGTAGAACCAGAATTGGTTGTCCAATTATATTCTCTTTGAACAACTTGAAACTTTTCTCTGGTTCCTCTATCCAATGAGAATATTTATGTCTTTTCTTGATTGTGTCCATCATTGGTGCACAAATCCCACTAAAATTTCTGATGAAATTCCTATAAAAATTGGTTAATCCATGGAATATTCTAACTTCAAAGATATTCCTTGGTGACGACCATTCTTTGATTGCTTTTACCTTCTCTGGATCCATATTCAATTCATTCGAAGAGATCACGAAACCCAAATAGATGAGTTTCATCTTCATGAAAGACGAATTCTTCAGATTTATCAGTAACTTCTCCTGCTGCAACCTCCTCATTACTGAAGTTAAATGCCTCAAATGTTCTTCCTCGGTCTTACTAAATATCGATATATCATCAAGATACACAATTACAAACATCCCAATGAAATATTTCAAAACTTCATTCATCAATATCATAAAAGTACTCGGAGAATTTGTTAGAACAAATGGCATGACAAGCCATTCATACAGTCCTTCATTTGTTTTGAATGTTTTCTTCCATTCATCACCTTCTCTCATTTGAATCTGGTGATATCCACTCTTTAAGTCAATTTTTGAAAAAAAACCTTGCTCCACTCAAGCAATCCATCAAGTCATCCATCCCAGGTAAAGGAAATCTATACCTGATGGCAATTTTGTTTATATACCTTGAGTCTGTACACATTCTCCATCCACCATCCTTCTTTGGACTTAACACTATTGGTACAACACATGGAGTCGAGATTTCTCTAATCAACCCTTTGTCCATCAAATCCTGGACTTGCTTCTTAACCTCTTCATTCTCCTACGACGTCAATCTGTACTCTGCTTTGTTTGGTAAACTCGCTCCTGGTATAAGGTGAATGTGATGGCTTATACTCCTGATGGGCGGCAATGAACAAGGCAAATTGTCCACCACTATATCAGCGAAATTCTCTAGCAGTTCCTGAATTTCCTCAGGTAGATCATCTATCGAAGTATTGGTCAAGATGACTCTAGGTTTCCTCACCACAACAAACTGCATTTCTTGATCTTTATTGACTTCATCTAGAAGTTCCTTCCCACTCATGAGAAGTATAGTATTTCTTGTTTCTCCTTTCCCCTTCTTGTCATCGATCGACAGTAACATATGAGTCCTACCATTCTTCTCCAAGGTATAAGTGTTATTTCTTCCATCATGAATAACATTTATGTCTTATTGCCAAGGCCTCCCCAACAAAAGATGACAAACATTCATGGGAATTACATCACATAAAATCTCATCTCTATATCCCCCTATCTTGAATTCAACTCAACATTGTTTAGTAACTGTTACCTGATGTCATTTTTGCAACCACGAAACTTTATATGGGCTTGGATGTGTAACTGTCTCCAATTCCATCTTCTCCACCGTCTCTGTGGATACTAAATTATCTGTGCTCCCACTGTCAACTATTACCTTGCATACCCTGTCTTTGGTTTTGCATGCAGTCCTAAACAAACTGTTCCTCTGGATTGTATTTTCTATCTCTTTCTCTGGCTTCAAGAGAATCTTTCTCATCATCAAGGATCTTCCACCTTCTGCATATTTTGCCTCAACATTTCGCCTTTTTGCCTTTGAAATGTGAGCTTCACCTTCTTTCTTCCTCTCGGGACATTCCCAAGACTTGTATTCTATATTCCCATAGACAAAACATTTTATTTCTCCTCCTCCACCTCTTCCTCTTCCTCTTGCTCAAGGAAAGGTGTTCCTATTGGCATATTGTCTTCCTTGTGAACTTCCTCCCCTTTCTAGGTGATTATGTGGTTTCTTCTCTTCATCTCTGGGCTTCTATACTCTGTCCTAGGCAATTGCTTTGCCTCTTCTCTGACTTGTACCTTTGCCCCTTTGGCTTTGTTTCCTGGCCAAATTATCTTCTTATCTCAGAGCAACCTGATAAGCATCTTCCACATTTTTGATTGTCACCATGCTCATCTCATCTTAAATATCATATCTCATGCCATTCATATATCTAGCGACCTTCTCATCATCGCTTTTGCGATGACCAACTCTGATGTTTAACTTGTAAAATTCATCTGTATATTCCTTCACTGTCATCCCTTTTTGTCTCAAATTTTGCATTCTTCTAAACAGATTGATTTGATAATCTTTGGGTATGAATTTGGCTTTCATCTTGGCTACCATTATGTCCCAGCTTTTAATTCTTTGTTTTCCTTTGCAACGCCTATCAGCCTGTAGTTCATCCCACCACAGTGTTGCATGTCCTTTCAGTCTAGTGACAACATTCTTAACTTTCTTATCTCCTTCAACATATTCGTAATAGAATTATTTATCTAGATATCTAAACCAATCTAACAGCTCCTCAACGTCCAAGTTGACTTAATACATCAAGATGTCCAACTTTTCTCTAGCACCCATTCTTGCAACAACTTTTAGCAAACCTTCCTTTGTAGCATCTTCGGCTACAACTTCTTCTTTGACTCCTTCTTCGTTCTCTCTTTGACCCTCACTTCTATCTCCTGTATCAGTTGTTTATCTATGTGTTGTATCCATAGCATCTAATCAAGCATGAACTTCTCTCATTTCCCTCTCCACAGCTAGATCGGGCATAGCTCTTTCTAGACATCTTTTTGGCGACATTGTTTCAAATTCCACCACCATAATTCAAATCAAAATTGTCCTCTGTCTTCTCTCCCCTACAGAAAACAATAGTTGTAAGATCTGATACCACCTGATGCAGTTCTCCCACCTCAGCGGGGTCTGTTGAACTCTCAGCCTATGGATGTTCAAATTCCTCGAGCTAGAGTAGCTCTTTGGGTCCCTATTGGAACCTCCACAACACAAAACCACGGGTCCTTATGAACTCTGTCCGCATGAACTAACACTGAGAGCAAGATCCCTTCGTGTGACCACTGGCTGTGACCACATGCCTGTCTAAAAGGTGCTTTGAAACTTCGGGACTTTGGGTGTTTTGCTACAAGTCAACCTCCATCGCTTCCCTATCCCGGAACCTTGAACTAGAGACTAGGGAGTGCTAGCTCCGTTCCCTTTAACTTCCGAGGATGTGGCCTCCAGCTATGACCTGGTAGCCCACTCCTAATCACTTTGGGACTTCTCACTTTGTGAGGTCAGAAATTATCTTTCCTTTGTTCTTCTGATTCCCGAAACCTTCTCCCCACCAAAAGAAATCGACGGTCAAATATCTTCTCAGATCGACGGCCCAAACTATTCCTCCTAAGCTTCAGAGTGTTGAATAACTCTTGGCATGTATCCTCCTCGCAACTCCATTGGATCCAATGATGCACAACTAGTGGCACCTTTCTCCTCTAGGGATCTCTACTATCCTTCAAGATTATTGATGGGCTTCCCTATCAAATGACTCGACGTCAACTCTTTTGAGCTTAACTTCCATGAAGTAACTTCGACCCTCGTCCTTCCTTTGAAAATTTTGACAACGCTATCCTTCCTGAGCTTGATTCTTGTTGCAAACTCTAGGATTCTAAGGAATCCTATGTGAACTCCTTGCGGCCTTCACGATAACCTCTGGTTATCTGGAACCTCCAAATCTATGCCTCCTTTCGACATAAGTTCTTCAACCACTCTCCCTTGAATTGGAAAAGTCTAAGACTTAGCCTAGCCTACGCACACCTTGCACGACTATGTGTTTCCCTTGCACTTTTTCTCATATACGTTCAACGGTATCTCCCATGATCTTTTTGAGGTGAACTAAGAACCTATCAATGCACTCCTTGCAAACCTTCACTACACTCCTTGCAAACCTTCACTGCACTCCTTGCAGGAATTCTCATGAAGAGAAACAATTGAACCTTATACACCCCTCACAGACTTATACATTCAACATGAAATCGCATTCACATAACATTGAATAAATGCATAATAGAGATTGTAAAAAAACATGTAAACATACCATTCAATTGATACATTTAGCAACCATCATACACCATACAATTGGATCAAAGCATTCTTATATTAATCCAGTGCTTCTATACAAGGTTTTCGACAACAACAACACTCTACTCATACACTTCTACAACCTCTCTACTCTAAAACAACTACTCTCTATCCTGGCTATTACAATGAGAATGATAATACAATACCATACGAGGGAGTCTTCTTGATTTTTTCCCTCCTACTACTCTAAGTTATATTATCAAATTAAAGACTACCAACTACTTATCATTTATTACAATAAATGTTCACAGCCGATAGATAAGAGCAATGCTCTAAATCTACATTACAATTCCCCAAATCATTTAAATCAAATACATCCTCCTTAGATATTACATTAATGTATCTTCTTTTGAAATTCAAAATTTCCCTCAAAATGTGTGCTGGTATATCCAGTTGTCTTCCACTTGCGCTTTGTTGGTGATGCTCCTACATCACTTAAACCATAAAAAATTTGTTGCAGCAACCAAGATCACAAGAAGAAACACCATGCACAAGTACACAAGAAGTATCCTGGGAAACCCTTCTCAACAAGGGAATAAAACCCAACCAATCCTTTGTTATATTCTTCAAGAGAAATATCTCCACCACCATAAATACCTAGCACACAAGAGGGTTCTCACAAACCCTAGAAGACTAGTGCCCAATAGAGGTGCATGCTTTTCCCAAGAAGATGTACTTGCTGAAATTTCCAAACTCACACAAAACATATGATTCCTCAATGGGGAATTTACCTTTACTTATATTAGACTTGACCTGTCAATAGAAGTGTCTATTGGAACATCGGGGACGACCTCTCTAACTCACAATATAATTAATAATANAAGGTGGGGCCGACCTGTACCCTTTACATTACAATTAGGTTTACAGGTAGGTTTGACACTTGAATAATATAGCAAGGGATCTCATACACCCAATAGTGCTCAACCACTAGGGGCACATCCATAGGGATGTCCATATCTCTATCTCACTACGTCTCACAGGAGAACCACACTCACTAGTGTTCAACCACTAGGATCACGTTCACCTGTGCTCATCCATAGGCACGTCCAACTCAACATATCTTCTTTCCCACAACATTACACAGGAGAGTCACCTAGAGTTCATCATATCAACTCTCTTCTCAGAGGAGGCTAATACATTGTCTTCATCTTTGTCTCGTAACGATGCACCTAGCTCATGGGAATTCACACGCTCACCTTGTGCTTAGCCACAGGCACGTCCAACTCAGCAGATCTCCTTTCTCATTGTGTTACACAGGAGAATCATCTGGATTTATTCTCAACTCTCTATAAGGAGGAGGACATCACTATGTTCAATCTCTGTCTTAGATAGGAACCACACACCCACCTCAGGGGCTCTCTCTCAAGTCAGTATCCTAGAGGATGTCTCACACAACTATAATCATCAACAATTTTGTGGAGCATGCTTGAGGCATGTCTTGGTGATTTTTTGGTATATGTCTTGTGGTACATATTGGAGGTATTGTACATGTTGGTTTAGATCTACTTGTTGAGATACATTTCCAGTGCATTTATTGGTTTATTGGTATATGGTGTATGACATGATATGGTATATGATTGGTACATGGTATGGTGTTAATGTACATGGTTGATATACATGGTTGATGTGCATGGTTGGAACATGGTATGGTGCATGATTGATACATGGTATGGTACAGGTTTGGTGCATGGTTGATGCACATGTTATGGTATAGGTTGTGGTATAGATTGATACATGGTATAGGTTGGTACTTGGTTGAGACACATATCTTGTGATGGTATGTGTTGATCTTGGTACATGCTTGGTAGAGGTTTCTGGTGGTGATGTTGGGCATATGGTTTGAGATGTTCTCTTGGTGATCTTGGAATGAGTTGCATGTGGTTGGGAGTGGATATAGTTTCATGTATGAGATAGTGACAGTGGAAGTGACAATGACATTGACAGGTTGGATACAGTGACAAGTTGACAGTGGAAATATCAGTTGTTTGGCACTTATATTTCAAGGTGGTTGGATGGGGCAAAGAAAGGGGCTTGTAGCCTCCTTCTGGTTGGAGCAGGAGAATTAGGGAGTTGGATATTCCTTCAGGTTGGATCCTAAGAACAAGGTGGTTGTAGCCACCTTTTGGTTGGAGCCGAAGAACATAGGGGGTTGTATCCTCCTTCTGGTTGGAGTTAGAGAATCAGGGAGTTGTAGCTTCCTTTAGTTTGGAGCCTAAGAAAACATGGGGCTGTATCCTCTTTCTAGTTGTATCTAGAGAATGGGAAGTTGGTGCTTCCTATGAATGTATTTCTTCTGACATGTAAGAAAAGCATTCAATGGTTTCTCCTACATTGGGTTTCCACGTAAATACTGGTGTATTGTGTATTTGTGGATGTGTCTATGACTGTTTATTATGTAATGATGGATGATGATGTTTATGATGCACTAATGTATTGATTGTTAATAATAAACCAATGATATACTTCTCATAAGGTTAAAATAATACATATTGGTATTGAAAGTAATAAAAGTTCTCATATTAATTCACCCCCCTCCCCCCTCTCAGTATTCCAATAATTGGTATCAGAGTTGGTTCCTTCAGGAGATAGTTTAACCACTAGAAGGATATCATGGAATACATGGAGTGCATTGAGAATGGAGTACTAGTATTTAATGGTCTGAATGGTCTGAAGTATGAAATGTGGAATATCAGGATGAATTTTTTTTTAAAGGCACAAGAATATGATATTTGGCAATCAATTGTGATAGAATACAATGCTACAAAGGAACATAAGAGTGCATCCAATAAGGAATTGAAAAAGAAAAAAAAATAGAAATGGATTTCATCGTAGAAGGACCTTGTGATTCAGCAAAGGACAAAGTGGGTAAATGTTCATCAACCAAAGAACTTTGGGGCAAGTTACATAATCTCCATTTTTCTCCCATTTCAGAGTCATAGAATGCCAAAGATGATGTAGATGATAGCTTAGATGATGAAGAATCCTATAGAGGTGAGTACTTTTGTTTTAATTGTGAAGAGTGTGGACATGTTGAAATTGAATTCCCTTATTTGAAGATTGAAAGTGATGAGATAGAAAATCCCATTGAAATAGAAGACAATTCTGAGATTGAAAAGAAAAAGAATCATGAAGTAGATTTTAGTCAACAAGAAATAGAACTTGAAGATAAAATAATCGCATTGAAAATCCAACTTGAAGAAGAAAAGAAAACAAAAGAAGTCATGAGGAATCAGATGTTGAAGAAAGAATAAGAGGTGGAAAATCTTGAAGAAGAAGTTGTCATGTTGATATTAAAAGTTGTCAAGCTCAGTAAGAATGTTGAAGAGACAGAAACATCCACATCAATAGTAGAGAATGAAGAGAAGAATTTCAGGTTTCTAGAAAACAAGAAAGAAGAAAAGAGAAAGAGTTATGCAGAAGTACTCAAAGGAAGGAATCATGGTCAACCAGAATCTAAGAAAAATGATAAAGATACATATTCAAGAAGACCCTTCACATTCAAGCCTCAAACAAGATTCAATCATGATCATCAAAGGCATGAATTCAAAAGGACTACACCATTCACTCCCAGGTATGTGAATTTCTTTTATGGTCATTATTTTTATTGTACTAACTTTGGACATAAAGTTGCAGATTGCAGGGCTTATGAAAGAAATATTCAAGAAAGAAATACTTATGTAGCCCCACACAATATTGAATGTTATAAATTCCACAATTATGGTCATATATCTCATGATTCTAAAAGTATGATGGATACTTCCTTGAGAAAGAAAACTAATATCATATATAGGAAGGTTTGTAAAAGAAAAAAAGAACAGGTAAAGGAAGATCATATGAATTAAGGACACCTAGAAGTCATACTCTCAAGATTGGAAATAGTACTAGATGAATAAAAATCTATAGAGAAAAGGAAACATGTCAGATACATAAAGGTTTGGAGAAGAAATGAAAAAAAAGAGGAACAAGTGAATAAAAAACAGGTCCCAGAGATCATAGGATTTGTAGTAGAACGAGAAAGAAAAGAAGAGAAGGTGAATAAAGAATGGGCCCAAGAGATTGTACCTTCAAGAATTATAGTGCAAAATAAATCCATAAGAAGAAAAAAAGAAGCCAAATTTCAGAGGGATGATGGTTCTACAGATGAAGGGGAAGATTACTCTGCATCAGAGTGGGTATTTTTTTGAGCCACTCGACTTGGAGAATCCCAGGTAAATATGTATGTTGAACAGGGGGATTCCATGCAATAGATACTACATAGAATAGAACTATATTTAGTATAGGTTGTTCCAGACATGCAAATTTTGGTTTGCAGATAGAGAATACCAATGGACACATCTGATATGTGATGATCATTTGTAGCCGTGAAGCCTTCATAATAGTACAATTATAGATAGGTCAACATTGTGGATAGTTGAGTAGTAGAGTTATGGACAAAGATGGATTCGTGAGATGCTTAGTAGTGGTTTAACAATTGGAATAAGTGGAATCAGTTGAAATTGTTTGTCACAGAAAGGCAAGCATTGAAAGGAACAACAAAACAAGGAAAGAGAAACCATCAGTAGAAACAATATCATCAGAAGGATATTGTTGAATAGTATGGGTCACATGGACATAGATATATTCGTAATACACTTGGTAGAATTTAAAAAATATATGTCAGTGGATGAGAACATGAGTACAAGATAGATTGGTTCATAGACTAGCTCATGGATTGATTAAGACATTAGTTTAGAAATTCGTTCATAAATTGATTTAGAGACTAATTCAGAGACAGATGGATAATTATGATAAATGAAACATTTGAATGCTTAAAATTTGAATGTTTTTTATATATGTCAGTTATTTACATGAGGAAGCACTAATGGAAAAAAACTTCAAAAAGGGAAACAGGTACAGGAAGATCTACATTTGATCTACATAACATCTTGTAGAGAATTCAAAATGGAGATAAATGGTCCAAGAATATATCAAAAGAGTGAAGATAAGGGGAGAATCCCTAAGGAGAGTTGATACAGGAAGAGAAGTCCCAGACAGAGTTACCCTTTGTCAAAGGGAAAGAGAGATTAAGCTAAGGCATGGAAATGCAAAGAAGGAACATAAGCATAGAAACCCAGAGAAATATCAGAGGCATGAAGACAGGGGGAGAAACCCCAACGACAGTTTATACAGGGGGAGTATCCCAAAGGAGAGATACCCATTTCCATTGATGTCAAAGGGGGAGATTGAGAAACATTGATGAGCAGCAATGGTAATAGGGGGAGTATGAGCATTGGAGCATCAATGTTTCCATCAATGCCAAAGGGGGAGATTGTTCGACAATTGGTTGTCATTGATGTCAACCCTTAGAAATTAATGTCAACCCTTGGAGAGGTCAAAATATTTTGGAAACTTGTATGATAGAGATTAATAGTGAGTTAGTTGGGTTCATTTGACATAGTTTACATGTAGCCCTAGAGGTGTGGTTATGGGACCCAAAGTTGATTGATGAATAAAAACATGAAGTACAATGTAATTGTAGGTAAGACTCTCATAGATGGAGAGTACACATCATTTCATTTCTGATGATATTCGGTACATCACTTAGTTCCTCACAGTTGAAGAGATATGGCTTTGTGAAGGTGGAGGACCCTCATGAATATTCTAGAAGCCCCTAGAAGGTCAACAAAGAAGTCAATTATTCTAGAAGCTCCTTGAAATTCATCGAGAAGTTTACTAGTCAAAGTGGTTGCAACTAGGATTTAATCATGGGTAAATTTGTTGAAATAAGAAAATAATTAAAAATTAATTAGTTATAGCAAGAAATTATGAGTTGACTAATTGTGGGTAAAGTAGTTGCAAGAAGAATGTGGGTTATCCCTAAAACAAGAAACATGGGTAAAATAGGTACAAGTTAGCCCCTAAAGGAAGACAACAAGAAATTAATTAAAAATAAATTATTTGCAACAATAAATTATGAGTTGACTAATTATGGGTAAATTAGTTGCAAAGAATGTGGGTTATCCCTAAAACAATGAAGATGGGTAAAATAGTTACAAGATAACCCCTAAAGGAAGGCAGTTAGGAAGTATAAATAAGAGATCAAGAGACTCCCATTGGAACCTATTGAGTATATTGAATATTTATAAGTGACTGAGGTAACCAAGGATATCTGAGGAAAATTTTAGAGGGAAGGTGAATTAAAGTAGGACAAAAATCCAAGGGAGGATGAAGTCTTTTAATGATGTGTTCTAAGGTATGTTATTTGTAGGTCATCTCATCAGTTTTGCATTAACATTTTTTATAGAATGATTCAGATAGAAAATATCGGAGGCTATTGACAACACATATCAAGGTACCTATGTTATAAATTTTAGCTTCTGGTTCATTGTATTTTGGGAGATACACTCTATGTAAGATAGGGATTTTGACTATTCCTCGAACTAGTTTTAAACAGGTGTTCTGGTGAAAACAATCATAACTTATTCATAGAGGATCCAAATGTAGTGAGACTAACTGCATTGGATATAGTACAGTCCTTAGTATGTTTTGAATTATTTTTAGAGCTATATAGAAAATATTCCATGTGTGGCATGCTCTAGAAGTTCGCTCTCTAGAATAAGCCAGAATTCAACAAGGTATACCATTTTTTCTATAACTTCATTTATTGGATGTTCCAAGTAGTGAAACTTGGAGGAATTGCAAAGAACACATTTAATAATATTGTTTATAGTTTTTAGACCTTTATTCATTACATGTATGGAGTTATTCTTGTTGAAAGTTAGGGTTGTTGACTAATCCAAAAACTAGTCCCGTGAGACTAAGGTAAAGTTTGATGAAGATGGTGTTGATGGGGCCTAAATCCCCTGACTCAATAGAAGGAACCAAACCCACCACCGAGGCCCAATTATACTCTGCAAATTTTGGAGTGGAATGCTTCTCCAGATCTTGCGATCTGGCCAGATTATCGATGGGATTTTGTATCTTCTGTTGGAGGCTCTTCCTCAGTTAGGAAAATTCTTTTTCTATATTTCTCTTGGGTGGGGTTGGTGTGAGAGATGCAATCCAGTATAAACCAACTTGACAAACAACAGGACAAAAGTTTAAACTATTGGGAAGAGGTCAAACTTGGGATAACCCACTGCTCGAACATGCAAACAATGATTTTACGCCAAAAGGCCTAGTAATAATACATCAACCAAATGAACATCCAATTACTATCTAAGAGAACTAATTAACAAAAATAAAACACATATGTAATCAAGATCATGGTAAGTAAAATAATTCATCTACCATAACACTCATCACATAACAGAACAACGATTTATCTTCATCATTTAAAGCAAAGAACATCAAAACATTGCACCAGATAACTTGACAACATAATCAATTTCTCTTACTCATTTACTGCAATGTTTATGGAACAAGAAAGGAAGTAATTCTTCTCCAACTCCAATCACATAAATATGATGAAGATAGCTTTTCTTTGTTCTAGAAGGACTTCTCAATTTATAGCAGTCTCAAAATAATTATCAACAACCAAAAGAAATAGTTCTTGCAACAACCATCGACCCTTGACTCATTGGTCGATGTCTCTATTTATAATATAAAGTTTAACAGTAATTAATGGCTAAATACAATTTGATCTAATCAAAAATCACCACGTTGCATTATCATCTAACAGTCTTTCAAAAATCCACCCGATATGTTTCTAGAAAAGGGTGGCTTCTTTCATAATTAGACCATCTGATAAAGAGTTCTTCATAGGTGTTGACCCATGGAAATCTGTGTTGTTCCATTGGAACCGCATATATCCTTATGATGGTTGTCGCGTGTGCCTGATACTTTGCGAGACTGAGGTTCAATTGCTGAATCATGGTTTGGGATTTGATCGGAATTCCTAAGAACTGTTTCACTTGCCTTGGCTTTGCATCGGTGACCTTTGCACATTCTTAGACCCATAACGCATCTTGTTCGGTGCACAGATTGATTATTTCGTTTAGCTCAATCAACACATCGGGGGTGTCGAAGTCGGGGAGCCCGACATACTTCATCGCTTCGGTGATTTCGTTTCGGTTTTTCTTTTGGTTCTTCGGTAGGGTCATAGGATAGACTCTAGTCGATAATCGGGAAGGTTCTTCTTGCAATTAAAATAGAATTAGTTTAGTGATTAAGCAACCTATGATAATACATAAACAAACAAAAAGATTAACACGTACTTGCGTAGCTTGATAGTCTCAGTTGTTTTTAATACTTACGTGAACCCAAACACTGCCTTTGGGTGACCTATGAATCCACCACTCCTCTTTGGTTTAAATGAATACATCAACATTCCATAGTGTGGCTAATCAAGTACAATAGACTTGAATGTATAAATTATCATAGTAATTACTTGACCTTTGGGGTCGAAAAAAAGGCGTCGAGGATGAGTTATGCGCTTGTGTTCTCCCAAGAGGTTGGATATCATACAGATAAAGTTGTTAAATGCCTCCAAAACCCATACCACCAGGCGTTCCAAGCATCATTCATCAATAACAAAGGTTCAGAAGTTCAAAAGGATCGAAAGGATCGCACTACACGTTTTCCTGCAACCTTGATCGGCGGCGCTTTCATGTTCTAGATCGCATTCGTCGATAAACTGTGGCATGCCAATTTCTCAAACATCATGTCACGAGGCATGGGTATTATGTTGGCATGCCTAGTGTCACTCCTTGATTTCTCTATAAATTCTAGGAGCTTTGTGAGAAATTCTATGTATATGTCGAGCTCGTATTCCTTGGAATTCTGGTTCAGTAAGTTCATCTTGGCGAAGTCCCATTCAAAAATTATTTATCATCTATGGACACCCTGAGTTACTTATGCTTTTTCAATTATGGGATCCCCTTCAAACACGAGACAAGGTCTACGAGGCAGTCAGAGTGCCAGGTCTCAGTCTTAGCGTGTCTGGGACTCTTTTTTGTTGACTTCTTTTGTTCTTGAGATTCCAATGAGAGGTACAGATATCTGCCCGGAGGCACTGTCAACATCCACAGAGGAGCTTGGGATGGTTGCATATACATCTGAAAGAGCCATGCTGGAGACTATGCCTTCTCTGGGTCTGAAACCGCGAAGAAGAGGAAGGCCTAGGAAGAAATCTCGAGAAGGAGAGGAGGACTGCCCCAAGGTTGAGCTGAGTGCACATCCAACCCTTGAGGAGTTTGTGATGCTTACCAATCATTCGAAGTTGGTCAAGACCGCTGGCAAAGGAGGCAGGAGAATAAAGGGGAGGGCAGAAGTTTCGGGTACTCCCACTGAAAATTTCGCTCAGCAATTAGAGCAGGCTCAACTTGTAATATCTGAGCTTTACCAAGAGAATAGAGAACTACGACGTCAATTGGTGGTGAAAAACCAGGGGATACCATTGTCACAAGGTTGCACAGGAAGGACCATTTGGTTGCAGAGATGACTTCAGGAAGCACAAGACACGATTGTGCAGTTGCGCAAGGTGCAGCGGATGGTAGTGACAGCGGAGCATAAGACATCACAAAGTGTGAAAGACAATCTGAGAAAGGACCAATGCACGAGAGACATATAGTTGGCGGGTTCTCACTCTGTGTTCTTGGAAGTGTTGCTTAAAACCTCTTTGTCTTTCTTCTTTTGTAAAATTTTGTAATCTTACGGCGACCGGGCCAGTTAGCCGAGTCATCATGGTTGTCTATTTGTATGTAAACTAGGCCTGGTGGAAGTTTTGATTGTGTATATAAAAATAAAAGAAGGTGTTTGAATGTATCATGCTTCTTTCGGATGTGAATCAAACATGTATTCTTATTCAAGTCTTTCACGTAAATTATTAGATTTTTTGGGGATCATGGTTACTACGTCGTGAGTCTGTTAATTCTTTTCTTTGTAAAATATTTGATATCAATTAATACTTTCGTGGAATTATCGACTTTGGTTATTGAAAAAATTTAATCATGGAAAGACATTTGTCTAGTGTATAATAATCATACTTGGATTCTTACTTGCACCGAGATTTCTTGAGAAAAGAATAGAGGCCACTGTTGTTGATACTGGGAAACATCGAAGTAATTATCATGTTAGGGAAACAATTAGTTCACCCTCGCCGATACCGAACTTGTTTCGGGAGTTCGGCAGTCGACAGTGTCACTTTTATCTATGCACGATGCTTACAATCACACTTTTCTGCCGAACCTAAAAAGATCAGCCTCTGGCAAAATCCTTTCTGAGGTTGGTCATAAGAAAGAACACTACTATCATCCGATGTCGACAGAGGTCGACACTCGGCTGCTTTTACTTCCCAAATGATTTTCTCCACCTTAATATTTCGTCGATGTCGAACTCCTCAAGTGAGATGGGAGAATTCTGGGTCGATGATTCCTTGAGCAGTCGTTGTGTCTCTTAAGATGGTTCTTTTTTGTATGATTGAGATAAACTTAAGACATGAAACATATAATATAAGCGGATTATCAGTTTCAAACCAAGGTGAAAATAATCAAAGGTAGAAAACAAAGTGGTACCCAAAAGGAAATGGTCACAGAACTTTTAGGGTGTGTTGAGCACTCAAAAGATGGTATTCTCTTGTTGTTGAATTTGAGGAAGGTCTACAAGTATGTGATCACATACACCAAGTCAGCTACAAGATCATATATATGTTTATATTCTTAGTTTGAAGTTGCATCTTGGTGATTTTATGGAGCATGCTTGAGGCATGTCTTGGTGATTTTTTGTTATATGTCTTGTGGTACATATTGTATGTATTGTACATGATGGTTTAGGTCTACTTGTTGACATACATTTCTAGTGCATTTATTGGTTTATTGGTATATGGTGTAAGGCATGATATGGTATATGATTGGTACATGGTATGGTGTTAATGTACATGGTTGATATACATGGTTGATGTGCATGGTTGGCACATGGTATGGTATAGGATTGACACTTGGTATGGCATAGGTTTGGTGCATGGTTGATGCACTTGTTATAATACATGGTTAATGGTACAGGTTGTGGTATAGATTGATGCATGGTATATGTTGGTACTTGGTTGAGACACATATCTTGTAATGGTATGTGGTGATCTTGGTACATGCTTGGTAGAGGCATGTGGTGGTGATGCTGGGAATATGGTTTGAGATATGATCTTGGTGATATTGGAATGAGTTTCATGCGTTTGGGAGTGCATATGGTTTCGTGGATGAGATAGTGACAGTGACAGTGATAGGTTTGATATAGTGACATAGTAACCAGTATCAGTCGTTTGGCACTTATATTTCAGGGTGGTTGGATAGGGAAAGGAAAGGGGGTTGTAGCCTCCTTCCGGTTGGTGCCGAAGAATTAGGGAGTTGGAGCTTCCTTCAAGTTAGAGCCTAAGAACTAGGTGTTTGTAGCCACCTTCCAGTTGGAGTCGGAGAACATAGGGAGTTGTATTCTCCTTCTGTTTGGAGCCAGAGAATTAGGGAGTTGTAGCTCCCTTCAGGTTGCAACTTGAGAAAACATATGGTTTTAGCCTCCTTCCAGTTGTATCTAGAGAATGGGAAGTTGGTGCTTCCTATGAATGTATTTCTTCTGACATGTAAGAAAAATTTTCGATGGTTTTCTCCCACATTAGGTTTCCACGTAAATATGGGTGTACTATGTATTTTTTGATGTGTCTATGATTGTTTATTATGCACTGATGGATGATGATGTTTATGATGCACTAATGTACTAATTGTTAATAATAAACCAATGATATATTTCTCATAAGGTTAAAAGAATTCACATTTGTATTGAAAGTAATAAAAATGCTCATACTGATTCAGCCCCCCCCCTCTCAATATTCCAACACCTTGAAGCTACAGGAATTGGCTACATACTTAAGGACCCCAATGGAAAGAAAATTTTTATTTCATGTAGACTTGAGCTCTAGTGCACAAATAACATTGCTAAGTATGAAGCCCTTTTACAAGAATTGAAAAAGTTCGTAGACATGAAAGAAAAGAAGTTAAAGGTATTTAGTGACTCTGCAATTGTAATAAGACAGGTAAGAAACATCATTCATTTCCTTTCATGTCACCTCAAACATTACCAGAAAGAGCTATGGGACTTGATAAAACACTTTGATGCATTTAATATCAATCATGTTCCTCGTTCATTAAATTATAATGCATCATTATTAGATAATGTTGCATCTAGATTAATTCCATCAAAAGGGATAATGCCTGATACGTTTCTATGGAATTATTGTACAAGACTTCAATTCACGTCAACATAACAAACTTGAGAGTCTTTGATGACAATCAACAATTAATACTTTTTCTACATCTTGAATATAGTTTCAAGGATTTGGTTATAGATGAAGGCCAACATGACCAAGATGTGAATTATAATTCTCCTATCTCAATAGATAAAACAATGGGGAGTAAATCCACTCCAATTAATAACATCCCCAAAAATGTGGTAAGGCTCTAGAAGCTTTATGATCTTCAAGACAAATTCAATAAAGTGACAAACTACAAAACAAACAATTCATCTATGTGGTTTGAAGTAATAAATATCGGAACAAGTAGTATACCACAAAACATGAATATTGGAAACAATTGTTCACCAATTGAAAAGAAAGCCTTCATTAAGTTATTTAAGGAATATAAATATATATTTTCTTGGACTTATGATAACCTCAATTCCTATGATACCAAGATCATCCACCACATAATCCCCATGAAACCTCAAACAAATCCTTTTCAATAGAAATTGAGAAATATGCTTCCAAGCTCAGAACCTCAGGTCAAGGATGAACTAAATAAGCTATTATCAGAAATAATTGTTTTTCCAATCAGTCACACTGAGTGGATAGCTAATCTTGTAGTTGTAAGAAAAAATAATGGGGATATTAGACTGTGTGTTGATTTCGGAAATTTAAACTAGGCTTTAGAAAAGGACAATTTCCATGTACCACCCATGGAGAAAATATTATAATGTGTCTCTGGTTTTGAAATTCTCTCATTATTAGATCCATTTTCTGGTTATAATCAATTTTTAGTTTCCCATTATGATCA
>SNQJ01S0024587.1:35409-85625 GCA_010110895.2 Picea sitchensis | reverse complement strand
CAGGACTCTCGTCCCTCAAAAATTAACAAAAATGATGTAGGATCATCACTCCACCTCAGTAACATGTCAATAAGACAATGCGTCAGCGCACTAGGAGGAACAATTTCCAAGGGAAGAGAGGTGCCAACCCTCTAATTTTGAACCCAATTAAATTTTTTAGATGCAATTAAAATGTATTAAATGTTTGGAGGTTTAGGATAGTTGAGCCCATGTGCTTGAATAGGTTTCATGTGAAGTCTCCTTTAATAGCTGGCAGGTAGATATGTTTAGGCCTTATTCGTACTAGATTTCCATTGAATGTAATTGAATGTAATTAATGAGAGTAGGTAGGTGAGGAAGGATAGATGAGCCCCTCTTTTGAAAAATATCAATGTATCAAAATTCATTGGAGAGAGAGAGAGAGAGACTTGGTAGTAGGGGGAGAGATCATTAGAAAGCTCAAGAGAGGAGAAGAGAAGTGTTGAAGACTCTGTTGAATTCTAGCCTTTGTAAATATTTGTACATAAACATTCAGATATAATAGAAAAAGAATTATTTCCTGCATATGAGGTGTCTATATTTTTATGAGTGATGAATCGTTATTTTCTTAATGTTCTATGTGTTTATTTATGTATGTCGTTAGACACATGTATGTTCCTTTTGTATGAATTAGATTGAAATTCCTATCTATGGATTTCTAAGTAGTTATGGACTCTTAGGATTGTGCAAGGAGTGCACACTAGAGTGATTGAAAAATTTGTAAACCTAGTGCAAGGAGTGCACTTGAACTCTATGCTGAGTTCAGAGAAGAGCGTGCCAATAGGTAACACTAGAACCATTTTGAAGCTGAGAAGGGAAAACTGGGTTAGGAGTGCACATCAGAGTTTATGAATACTATGAAGGAGATATACCAAAGATATTGAATACTCTGAGGGCTCTCCAAGGGGTGCATTGAGTGAGCACAAGGAGTGCACGAGAACTATGTTATGAGTTCTGTGAAAAAATTTCCACGAGGGTGCACCAGAGGACAAAGCTTAAGAGGAGCAATGCAATTCTGCATAGAGAGCACAAGGAGTGTGCAAGTGAAATTTTAAGAGTTCAATTTTTAGTAGGTGAAGTCATGTAAGGAATACACAAAGCCAACACACTGCTAAAGTGTTGGCCAAATCTCAGGATAATGAGCGTGGGTGCCAGAAGGGCACAAGAATTTGTTAAGGAAGAAAAGGGTTGAGACCCTTAGAATTTTGAGCAATTATAAGCTCAAGAGGGATAAGGTGAAGTTCCTTCAATCAAGTGCAAGGAGTTCGCAAGAGTTACGGAAGGATTCCATACGAAGATTCTTCTGTGAAAAGTCTCTAAGTCCGAACTTTGATAATTTTCTAAGGGCGTGGAATGATCTAGACCATTAGTTAGGAGTCCAGTTGGAGGAGGAGTGGACACAAAGGGAACCAAGTCCCCACCATTGGATATGGGTGTAGGATACAATAGTCGTTATATCGGGAGAAGTTGCACAAGGGATAACTGTGGAAGCCCTTCAGACTTCACATATTTGAGATTTTGAAGCGCAAAAGAGAGGGGTTTGTTGAAGTCTCAATGCTTGAATTCAAATCGGGGCCATTCATTGGCGAAGCAACGATTCAGTGGATTAAGGTGGTTCAGATACCTGACCATTCGATAAGAAGAAGGTGCTAAGGGTTCCAAGTTTCCCAAAGCTCTGAAAGTGGAGCACATCATAGTCATCGATGTAAGGTGTACATGGTGGAAGATAAGGCATGGTCTAGAGGATAGATGCTCCAGGAGAGTCGAGGTGTGATGTATCAAAAACCTCTAAAGCTCGGAGGCCCAAAGTGTTGTGAGTCATTGATCCAGGGGGACACACGGTAGAGATTTGCGAATTCAGAGGAAAGCATTTTGGGAAGAACCGAAGATGGAGGTCGTGATATTTCTGAAGCTCAAAGTTACGAAGAGTTGACCCACAGTCACAATCTATGGTTTCAAAAGAGAAAGAGTCTAGCACAGAGATAACATTCACAAGGTTGGTGTTTTCAATCACCGAAGAGTAGCATCGCGGATAACCTAGACCTGCAGGTAACATCAGAGGGACCTATGTGTAGTAATTGTTCAGGGTATGTTGAAGGCCCGAAGAGCTAATTCGATTCAGATATTTGAAGGTCCTTGATCAAGAGGTCATAGAATCCTCAATAGGGAATCAGGGTGTGCAACAAATGGTATCAAAGCCCTAATTTGTCTGTAGATAGTAGAAAAAGGTGATAAGGTAAAAAGGGATAATCTAATAACATCAAGTAGTATCAGAAATTTAATTTCGCCTATAGATAATAGGTGAAGGGGGACATAGTATGATGCTCTATAGAGACTGTTTCAAGGTGTGCATCATATGGTAGAAAACCAAGTGGGATGTAGGATAAGATTGAGATACTCTCAATTGCAAAGTAGACAACATACATCCAGATGGGTTGAAGACAGGGAAGGAAAATGGATACTGAATTCCATAAGCGTGGTCAAGGCATAGACTTCCATCAGAAAAGAAAGGCAAAAATGGATAAAGAGCTCGAGGAAATCAGAGTAAATCTCGACAGGCTGAAAGAGAAGATACAACAAGAGGCAAGGTACGTTGGAGGTACGAGTGGCCTTTGAAGCAGAGAGTAAAATGGTGTATCTAGCAATTGGTTTCCAAGAGGTAGTGTCGGGAGTTGAAGAAGTGGTTGAGGCATGTTGAAACCCTCAGTGACCCAGAGGAGGAGCAAGTTTTCATTTTTGAACCATAAGTTGGAGAAAACCTCAGCGATGAGGAGGATAGATCAAGGAGAGATATTGTAGGTTGCTAGGAGGGTAGAGATGAACTTCCAAATTTCCAAGTGGGAAATGATAAAAGATCAGTGAGGGATCTCGCAGACTTCCAAGAGGTTAGGATAGAATTTTCAAGTTTCCAGGTGGGCACAGATGAAGTGAGACTATATGAAAGTTTCAGGAACCTAGAGGTGAGTTTGGATMAACTAAGAATGTGTAAAGAGGAGGATCAAAGATGCATCCTGATCATTGGAGGAATCGATATATTCCTGCCACATAGTCCAGTTGAGGTCATATCATGTGTTGCATATGCAACAACAGAAGGAAARCCAATGCTGRCTATTATAAAGGAGGAGAAGGAGAAGACATCATAATATTCCCAAGTAGTAATAGAATAAGAAGAGAATTAAGAGGAAGRGATCATAATTTTCATCCAGGAAACTGAGCAAGAKATGACTGCAGCAGTGGAGCTTCCATTAGAAGAGGAAGCAAAAAACATGGATTTTTTTGATTTGTGTGAAGAATTGGAGGCCCTGGAGAAAAGGGCGATAGTTCAAAGCGAGYGCATCCAACAAGTTAAGTTGGAGAGTGGTGAAGAAGGAATGCAACCAAGCAAATTGAAAGGAAGGAGCCAACCCGTAGACTAGTTGGACAAGGAGATAGAGCAAATTAGGAAGCTAATGCTGGAATCAAAAAAGGAGACAGACACCAAGAAGAGGCTAATCAGAGAAGATCCTGCAATAGTAGGGAAACAACAACAACAACAAAAAATAAGAGGTGAAGATAGACAACTCCAAATTCAAATATGGGACCCTGGAGGATCTCAACCCTAGTAGTAGGGGAGAAATGAGCAGGAGATCATGTTTTTTTCAGTGTAGGAGTATGATGTAGGAGCATAGCTCCACCTTAGCAAGAAAATGCGGTAGAACACTAGGAGGAATAATTTCCAAGGGAAGAGAGGTGCCAACCCTCTCATTTTGAACCCAATTTTAAATTTTAAATGCAATTAAAATGTATTAAATGTTTGGAGGACTAGGAAATCCAAGCCCATGTGCTTGAACAGGCTGCATGTGAATTCTCCTTTAATAGTTGACGGGTAAATAGGTTTAGGCATGATTTGGACTAGATGTCCATTGAATGTAATTGAATGTAATTAATGAGAGTAGGTAGGTGAGGAACGCTTAATGAGCCCTTCTTTTGAAAAAGATCAATGTATCAAAATTCATTGTAGAGAGAGAGAGAGAGAGAGAGAGAGAGAGAGAGAGAGAGTTGGTAGTAGGGGGAGAGAGCATTAGAAATCTCAAGAGAGGATAAGAAAAGTGTTGAAGACTCTGTTGCAGTCTAACCTTTGTAAATCATTGTACATAAACATTCAAATATAATACAAAAAGAAGTTTTTCCTGTATATGATATGTCTTTATTTTTATGTGTGATGAATGGTTATTTTATGAATGTTCTCTGTGTTTATTTATGTATGTTGTTAGAAGAATTTATGTTCCTTTTGTAGGAATTAGATATAAATTACTATCTATAGATTTCTAAGTAGTTCTGAAGTATTAGGATTGTGCAAGGAGTGCACACCAGATTGATTGAAAACTTTATGCAGCTAGTGCAAAGAGTGAACTTGAACTCTGTGCCGCGTTCATAGAAGAGTGTGCCAAGAGGATACACCAGAACCATTTTGAAGCTCATAAGGGAAAAATGGGTTAGGAGAGCACATCATAGTTTCTGAATACTCTTAAGGAGATATACCATATTTACTGAATACTCTAAGGGATCTGCAAGGGGTACATTGAGTGAGCGCAAGGAGTGCGCAAGAACTCTATTCTGAGTTATATGGAAAAGTTTCCAAGAGGGAAAACCAAAAGGAAAATCTCAGGAGGAGCAATGAAATTCTTCACATAGACTGTAAGGAGTGTGCAAGTAAACTTTTAAGAGTTCAAGTTTCAGTAGGTGAAGCCGTGCAAGGAATGCACAAAGCCAACAAACTGCTAAAGTGTTGGTAAAAGCTCAGGAGAATGAGAATGGGTGCCAAGAGGGCACAATAATTTGTTAAGGAAGCAAAGGGACGAGACTCTTAGAATTTTGAGAAATTATAATCTCAGGAGGGACAACGTGAAGTTCTGTCAATCAAGTTTAAGGAGTGCGCAATAGTTACGAAAGGAGTGCGTAAGGAGATTCTTCTGTGAAAAGTCTCTAAATCCGAACTTCGATAGATGTTATAAGGGCGTGGAAATATCTGGACCATCGGTTAGGAGTCTAGTTGAAGGATGAGTGTGAACAAAGGGAACCAGTTCCCCACCATTGGATCTGGGTGTAGGCTACAACAACCATTAGATCGGGAGAATTTGCATGAGGGATAACGACAAAATCCCTTTAGACTTCATG
Organism: Picea sitchensis; assembly: GCA_010110895.2. Lineage (NCBI taxonomy): Eukaryota > Viridiplantae > Streptophyta > Pinopsida > Pinales > Pinaceae > Picea > Picea sitchensis. The sequence continues at coordinate 80,450 of SNQJ01S0024587.1, read as the reverse complement.
CATTAGTGGTTTTGAAGCGAAAACGAGAGGGGACTGCCGAAGTCCCAAGGTATGAATTATAATTAGGTTCATTCATTGGAGAAGCCATGTGTCGGTGAATTAAGGTGGTTTAGAGGAATGACCATTCGGGAAGAAACAGGTGCTAAGGGTTGCAAATTTCCCAAATCTCTGAAAGTGGAGAACATCATAGCCGTCTACATAAGTTGTACATGGTGGAAGATAAGGCGCAGTATGGAGGATAGACTCTCCGAGAGAGTTGGGGTGTGGTGTATCGGAAACCTTCAAATCTCGGAGGCATGTAGTGTTGTGAGTCATTGATTCATCGGGACACGCAACAGAGTTCCGTGAATTCGGAGGAAATCATTTCGGGAAGAATCAAAGACAGAGGTTGTGATATTTACGAAGCCCAAAGTTATGAAGAGATGAACCACGGTCATAGTCCGTGGTCACATAAGAGAAAAAGTCTAGTGAAGAGCTAGCACTCTCAAGGTTGGTGTTGCCAATATCCAAAGAGAAGCGTCCCGGGTAACCTAGAACTGTAGGTAACAATAGAGGGACCTATGTGTATTAATTGTTCAAGATCTATTGAAGGCCCTAAGAGATCATTTGGCTCAGATATTTGAAGATCCTTAACTGGGAGGTCACAAAATCTCCAATAGGGAAGGGTGGTGTGCACCAAGAAACAAGATCAAGCTGTTCAAACTGAAGAGGAATGCTTCCACAAGTTCTTTAGACAATTTTATTTTAGTTTGAAAGGCGGGGAAATTTAGAAGAAACACAAGATCGATGTGTGAGGCAAAGTTTCTCCAATTATTAATGCCAACAGCACAGGGGAACGTGGAGATGAAAAAAGGAGATCGCGTGAGGTAGTTAAGATTTCCTAAATTCCATAATGCTATGTGTATTGTAAGAAAGTGCCAGAAGCATGCGATGTAGTTTTTTAGTCGAGCAAGTGGAGCAGAGAAAAAATAGGTAGAGATTCAATGTAGAGAAATATATATAAGGAGGCATCAACATTAGATATGGAGTTAGATAGTTATATGAGATCCATTAATTTTTTGGTATCAGACTCATTGTAAGCCTTTTGTTAAGCTTCTGAATTTAACTCTAAGTCTATCATATGTCTGAATTCTTAAAAGGATGTGCATTGAGAAATATATTGTATTTTTGGGAAATTATATCATAAGAGATGTGCGAATTTGTTGCTATCAGATATAGTTTTTTTAATGTATATTTGTGTCGAATGGAATGAAAGGAATAATAATGTTGTGGAATTTTTTATCTATTGTGGTTCTATCATGGGTTATTTGGATATGTCTGTGTATTTTTTTACTTAGTAATAAAATTAATCCACTGGATATGGAATGTGTGAATTCCAACCGAGATGGATCCTAGTTTTTTTAGTCCTTCATCCTTGACATAAGACCTTATGGTATCTATGATCCTCTTTACATCTTGGGTGAGACCTTCCTCGACCTTGGCTGAGAATTGATATGCTGATGCTCTAGGGGTTTTTTTGGTCAACTTTGGATGAACCCGGTTCTAAACCCCCTAACTTTAAGAAGGATGCTCGCAAGTGTGGAACAAAATTCCAACAACTCGACATCAAGGGTATATGATCTTTTGAGGTTGAAGTTTCCACTTGGCTTTTGCCCCCACCTAAGCTTGTCTTCTTTTATTTAATATTTTTTTTCTTCATTGAAGAAGATTGAGCTACAAGGCTGAAAAGATGAGTTTGTATTAGAGGGGTATATGATTAGGATTTAAAGTCCACCACCTCTAGTTTGAATCAACATGATGAGACGCCCAATATTAATAGATATAAATTCCATGGCCAATTTTTAGGATTTATTTAATAACTAAGTAGGTAGGACAGTCCTGGATCTTAGGGAGTTGTTTCCATGAGTCTTCCCAAAATAGAGTTGTCTTTCCATCCTGAATTTCCCAAAATCTATTCTCCTAAATGATATATTTATTTTTCTGGAATGTATTCTAGAGGAGGGATCCAAGTTGATATCCATCGATTCCAATAAGTTCCTGACCTGGTATGATCTTGGCATATTTGGATTTCCATAAGTCACACCAGAGATCTCCTTTTCCTTAAATTCACCTCCACCATATATTATCTCTAAATATAGTAGTAAGAGTCCCAAGGCCATGAATGACCAACCCACCATTTTGTTTGGGAAAACATAGGGTGTCCTAAGAAACGAAGACCCTTTTTTTGTCCACTTTAGTTCCCTTCCAAAGGAAGTTCGTTTTAATAGATTTGATGGATTTTAGAATTATGTTGGGGGTGGCAAGAGATTATAAGGAACATAGAGAGGGTTGGATTGGAGAACAAATTTAAGAAGAATGAATCTCCCAACAATGTTCAGAGTGTGAAAGGTCCATCCTGAGATATTTTTCCAAAGTTTAGTGAGAAAATATTATGAGGTGGAATTGTTGAATATTAAGTCTAGGAGAGGTACTCCTAAATATTTGGATGGAAAGGAGATCCTAGAAAAGTCACGAATGTGGGAGACATGAAACTGGATAGTCAGAGAATTATTGAAAAATAAGATTTGAGACTTGAGAAGGTTGATAGACATGCTAGAGGCCTCCATAAAATTTCAAGAACATTTTTTATGGCCTAAGATTCTATAGCAATATGAACACCCATTAGCATCATATCATATAAAAATTAACTATGGGATATCTGTGAAAATCATAGGCATGCATATTGAGGCCTTGAAGGCTACGAGAGTTGATTTATTCTTTGAGAATTCTACCAAGAACCTCAAAAATTAAGATAAAGATGAAGGGGGAATGAGGTTCAACTTTTCATATGCCATGGGAGGGATTGAAAGGAAGAGGATGGGTGCCATTTATTAAAATTGAAGAGAAGGGTGAAGACATTAGTGAAATGATCTAGTTTACCCAATGAAGATGGAAACCAAAGGCTAGAGAGACTGAACGAATATACTTCCAGCTGAGTTTGTCAAAGGATTTTGTCAAATCCAGTTTGATAAACATTATTGGATTTTGGTCGATTTCAAAGAGTGGACCACCTCATGAGATAAAGTAATGTTTATAATATTTGATATACCTCCACGTACCCAAACTGCTCAGGGTCTATAAGGAGAGGCATGAGGAGTTTTAAGCAATATGACATAACTTTGGTAATGATTTTGTAGATCACATTGCAAACAAAAATGAGTTGAAATTGGTTGGGTTCCATAAATTTATCTTCTTTGGGAATCACGGTGAGAAACGTGGAATTCAAAGTGGGAAGAATGCCAAATATACACTTTTATTCAGACACCAAGGACCATACATCTTCTTTAATAGTGGACCAAAAGTGATGGAAAAAATCAAGGATAAATCCATTGTAGTTGGGATCTTTGCTAGCAAGAATGTCCATTATAGTGTCTTCAACCTTGGATATGAAAATGGGATGAATGAGAATGGAACTTTGTTCACCAGAGACAAGGAAAGGAATGTGTTTGGTGATGGATTGAATGTCCACCAATCAATCAGGTTTCATATTTGAAAGAGGATAACTAAAGAAAGAGACAATTTAATGTTCAATATCATGATGAGAAAAAAGAATGGTACCTTTAGAGTTCTTAAGTTGAGTAATGTGGTTTGAGTGATTCCTTTGGATCATGGATTGATGAAAGAATTTATAATTACATTCCCCTTATTTTATCCATTGGATTATGGATTTATGTCACCAAAGGACATCTTCTTGATGTTAGAACTCATCGAGTGGGGAGGATATCTCTTTCTCTTTCTCAGTGAAGTGTTGTGTTCTACCAGAGGTAAAGATATGATGTTGTATGTGAGAAATACATGACTCTAGGGATTTACGGTCTTGAAAAATGTTTCCAATTTATTTTTTCCAAGGAGGGGAGACATTATTTGAGATTTTTTATCCTTTAATGGAAGTGATACATGAGTGTTCCCTTATATGTTGTTTCTTCAAGCCACCCTTTTGATACGTTCTCTTTAAAATATGGATGAGAGATCCATAATTTTTAAAATTGAAAGGGCCTCTTAATAGGGGAGCCAAGAGCATATAAGTAGAGGTACATATGCCATTGATCATAACCTACAAAAGGAAGAATTTTGGATGTAATTCTATGACTTGAGAGAAAAATTGACTTTGAAATTAAAAAAAAAATCTAATCGATAAACAATGTGATGGGATCCTCGTCTGCGATTATTACATGTATGATATCCATTGGAGGCCTCCATATCTATAAAAATCCAATATTGAATGAAGGAGATAAAGGTGTTGTTGTTTGGATCCAACCTTTGAATCCCATCTTTCTTTTCTCCTAGGGAGGAGATTATGTTGGGGCATCCCCCCAATATCCATTGTTGGTCGCCTATAACCCTTGCCACTTTTCTTAGGTTATCCAGAAAGGTATATTTTTCCACCAGAATTTGGGGTCCATAAACATTGGTAATAAATCCATTGTTAGATGATCCAATTGGTCAAAACTGAGTTGAGAGGCTTCTATCATTGGCGGAGAAATTTTCCAAAATAATGGTTGTCAAGTTACAGAGCATTTCTAAGCCACTTTATACCCCTCGAGCATCAAGGGTCGTAGATTGGTCATGGTTCCATACCTTTTCAAGGATGTTGGTTTCATTTTCATGACTACTTTTTGTTTCATGTAACATTAAAATGACTGGGGATTCAATGCATATCTTATTTCGTAGGGGTCGTTTCTTCATTTTACCACTCATACCTCAAATTTTCTAGGAAATGATCTTAAATGGAAGGATTGAGATAGGGAGGGTTGATAGGAATTGATGATCAGTGCATTCTAACCATAATTAACCAAGATGTCCCTAATGTCCTTAAGTAGTTTCATGTTGGATTTGTTTCCTCGTCACTTGGCATCACTGGGATTTTTCTTTTGTAATTTTGTCTTATTGGTAAGAAATTACAATACATGGTTGGAGATTGTGGGGTGATTTTTGGAAGAGAAGGTTTTCTTTCTTCATGTGAGGGCATATCCACATGTCATTACTAATAATACAAAATGTATTTTATGTCTCATTTTATACATGCTTCGATGATACTCTATAGATAAATAAATTTTAGATCCATCTCGTCCATTTCCCCATAATTTCCATCCTCATCATTGATACCCATGGCTATAACCTATAGATCCAAAGGCTCAAAGGGGTTGATGAGGGTCTATTAGGACATGGGTTGATCAAAATTTCTTGGAGAGTTTGGTGGTTCCTGAGACATCAAGGGGTCCACCTACAACTTTGAAGGGTTGGCATCAGTGAGGTCCTATGGACAGTCCCCTAATATTTCAAAGATATTCTCAGAGGTATTAGACTTGATCGACTTTGATTGTGGTGGTTTCCTACTAGATCTACACTTGTTTGGAACCTTAGAAAATCCCTTATCATCTCTTAGGCTCTCAGATTTCATAGGCTTAGGAGGGTTATTCAACAAATACTCATGAAAGAGATGTCCATTATCATGTAATATATGGCATTGAAGTGGGATAAACTTATAGTCCATTGTTTGGATCGAGTTTGAATCTTGGTAGCTAAGGAAGATCAATTCCAGTATGGGAACTATTATACCCTAGCCTAGGGATAACTAAGGATATTATGTCTTGAGGCCCATAGGTTCTATACATGGAGTACCGAGAGCTATATCAACTTGAGCCTGGCCCTGGAGGGCTGATAATTTTCTTCTTCAGCACTTCCACCTTGTCAGCAGCAACAACATCCATCCCATAAACCTGGTCCTTCAGTAGAAATGGGTCTTTATCCATGAGGTAATGAATATGAGTATCATGGTATGTTTCACTATGATTCTCAAAACATTTGAATATGTGCATTTAATTATTTTACTTCTAACGTGTGCTTGGACCTTATGCATTTCCACTTGACCACACCTGGGGGGAATGACAGGATGCCCTAGTAAGCTAGTTCCCATAGGGTTTGAGTTTCCACTGGGGGGTTCATGAAATTTCATCGTCCATTCCCACCATACTTACCACTTTTCATATTTTTCCCTCTCATCCATCCCATACACTGGTCTGAGAATTGGGTTTTCCAAGATAGAAAAGGGTTGTAACTTGCCTTGTCGGAAGAAGGGGATAAAGGCCTAGAGGGTAAAATTAACTGGAAAAATATAAAATCCAAAAGAATTAAACCTTCAGATGCTTCTCCCAGGGATCCTCGAGAAAGAAATAAAATGATTCTCAACAAGATCCAGAGGGACTTGTAAAAATAATAAATCAAGACCTAGTTGGAGGATAGGGGGTCTCATCACGAGCCAACCTATTAGGTCCATGGGCATGTAGCGGTATGAAACTACCATTAAGTTGGTCACCACACTAGGGCAGTGGCTCTTGGTGGCATAGCCAAGAGAAAGGGGGTCTCATCACGAGCCAACCTTCATATTTCCCTGAAATGCTTGGGGGTAACATTGTCACCACTGGTCACCACACTAGGGCAATGTCCCCTAACTATTATCTTAAAAGAAAAAGAAATAAGAATAAAAAATAAAAGGGATGAATGGGATTGGGAACATTAGCATCCATGACAAGGTACAACTCACCCTCTTTAGAGGAACCACATGTAAGCCATACATATCCATGTTATCATTGTGCCCATTGCCTAGACATCCCTTACCACCTCATTCACTTACATGGCCTAGATTTGTCTTCACTCGAAAACATCCCACATCCAATGAGCACTATCCCAATAAGAAATCCCAGTGTCCCCTCCAAACTTGGATTATAGAATAGCATAATGTCTTTGAGCACTCTTCTGGGAAGGGTGTTTCATGCACAAGTTTAAATAAATTGATTATTAGGTGTGATTGGCATTGCTATGATACTTGTGACTTATGAGCCCATGGATGGCGTACTTGTTGATGTTGCAAATCCTTACTCGATGGATAGGTACATATGGGGATATGATTAGTTTAGACATCCATAGGGCCAAAATACTACCAAATGGATGTCGAGACCCTAGCTAGGGGTAGAGACATATCAGGGATTTACATCGGAGAGAGAGAAGGACGTTCCACCAGGGACAGCCTGACAGGACTAGACCCAGGGGGGCATTTCCCTTCTCACCATTATGTAGGCCTCGGAAGGACCATGACATCACCCATGTGACCCATGATGTCACCCAACGTTTTGGACACTTTGTTGGCAGTTATGTGCCAAGTGGTACGTGTGGCAAGATCTAGAGGCCCAAGGAGGCCTAATGTTTTTCTCTTGGAGGCTAAAGTTTCACTAAGAAGGCCTAAAGTCACCCTAAAAGGTCATATACAAATTTATTTTGGGTTTTATTATGACATTTAATGTAAAAAATGGATATTACATGTTGATTCTTCAACAAGTTTACAAAGATAATACGTTCAAAAATCCAATCTGCAACATAACTATTCTTCTCCTTCAAGAACTAGTATTACAACATAACAATTTTTCCCCTTTGTCTTAGAGCCATCACTCAATTTATCTACTTTTTACATTACAAATTTGTCTCTAGACAATCCAATCCAAATCAAAACCATTTTCCATAAATGGAGGTCAAGTACAACCATTATTTAATCAAGGAAATGTAGTTCCCACGAATCTCGACATGATCCTAGAATTTCTGGAAAATTGGCAATGATTTAGGATGAATCATGCCCCCTGATCTAGAGGTACACATGTGTGATATATGGGAATTTTGGCCCATGATTCCACATGAAAACACCGCTCTAGACAAAATCCATGTCCCCAAATTTTGAGATTCATCATTATATTCCCGCAAATTAAGGTGAAAATCTAGTACCAGAATGTTGGTACTAGAATCCTATAGGTAGGGGTTTAGTAACAGATCAACACAGTCACAACCCTGAGTACCATATTAGGTGCAAGACTTGGTACCGGAATAGCATAGAGTGTGTTGGTCCAAGATGCGATGCTGAGTTGTGCTAGTACCAGATGCCAGGTTGTGCGGTTACTGAAATAACGTTGAGCGGATAATACCAGAATAGGTGGAGCTTTTGGTACCGGATCACGCTGTAGTTGTAGTACCGAAATGTGCTATGGTTGTAGTACTAGAATAGTGAGGTACCAAATAAAACATTCTTAAGATTCAAATGATTAGGATCATACATAATCAAGCATTTAATCGAATTCACTAAAGGAAACTAAAAAAATCATGCCTTAATCATAAGTTACCTCTCTATGCATATGGACAAAGTCATCAAGTGTATTTATGGAGGAAAAAATCAATTATATACACATAGCACTGGTAAAATAGGCTCGGATAGAGGGTAATATAGGGTAATAAAGGTGTAAAAAAGGAGATTCAACATTCCTCCATGCTTAAGTCATTGCATGTCCTCATGCAACAATGATCTTCAAAATTTCAAAATTGATGGTACTCCTCACTCGATTAAGCATTCATGACATTAATTCTTATCCAATTTGTTGTGGATCATAGTTAGGAGAAAGGGCTGGATGTGACTCTAATATGATTATAGGATAGTGGTCAAGAGTTTTCATAATGACTTTGACTAATAGGCCCCCTAGCTAGATTACCTTTAAAATAAAAGTGATATAAGCATAGTTTAGATATCATTTGAAGAGAGGAACACATAAAAGAATACATCCCAAGCTGATTAACTCGTTTCTTATCCAAGTTTTTAGAGATGAATCTCTTCTTGCTTAGGTAAGGTGAATTACATATATTGAGGGTCCCACCTTAATGCAAACCTATTTTTTAAAGATAGAACTCTAAAGTGGATACTTGAAGGTTCTTAAGAACATCATTCGAGATATATAAAGGTCATCTCCTAGCCTTGATTTGATAATGATTTCTTCAGAATGAGACCCAAGAGGTTTTTTTCATTTTTCTGTGTGCGACTTTATGTTTTTCAAATCCCTTTACCCGGCATAACCCCGCTGCCAGCAAGCCTATTCAGTACCCCGACGGGTTTGCCTTAGTACCATACAAGCATGGACCCACTACCAGCAGGTATGTTCAGTACCTCAGTGGGTTTTCTTATACTTCCTGATACTTCCTTTTTATTATATTACTCAAAAGATTTATAATTATATATATTGCTCATTGATAGTTTTAGAGTATAAGGAAGGCAGGTGGTATGAGAGTGTTTTAGAGTTATTAGGAACACAATTAACTTCTTTCAATTATCCCAAGGGAGACATCATCCACATTAGACTTAAATCTTAGCTATTCATTGTATAATGGAACATCTAGGATAATGACTAAGAGGTCCCTCTAGTTAATCCTATTAGGGTTATGATGAAAGTTTATTGAGGGTTTTCAAGGGCAGTCCACCACATGAGGCTTTCATCAATACCTCTCAAGAGAAAATTGTAAGGATAAACTTGGATAAGAACTTGTTGAATCAACTAGGTTAGTATTAGACATAATGGTGCCACCACTTTTCAATGGATATTTCAATTAGCAATCACTTTTTTCAAAATGATGAGGTAATAAGACAAGTGCACCCATTATCATATAGAGATAAATGTGGAAATATCTTCTTAAAGGATATAAATGATGATTCATTTAGGGGTGAGTGTATAAATGTAGGAGGAATATGTACATGAGAGTAAATAACAATTCAACACAAGACTTAAATGATCCTTGATAGAAAGAACATGAAAATCCTAGCCCATACCTCCAATTACCTGAAGTGAAAACAATATTAAACACATGACGCAGATCATATCACTTTGGAATCAGTACCAGATAAGTAATGGAGAAGGACAGTACCAGAACAAAATTATGTAGTACCGGAATAGAGAAGTACCAGAACAAAATTTTGTAGTACCAGAACAAAATTCTGCGGTACCGGAACAAAACAATACCTGAACTAAAAAATGAAAATAAGTAACGGGGGGGAGAAACAAAGTGACATAATGAATGATTTCTATATGAGGAATTGCAGAAGTTCATGGTAGGGAGTGTGCAATAATTGAGGACAGGAGGATGTATGAGAGTAACCACATGTTTAATACACAATTAGTCTAATTCCTTAATAAAACAACAAAATGTTGAGTTTATACGTCCTATTTCTTGAAGCATTTAAATCGAGCAGCAAAAACTTTGAAATTAGGATAAGGACTACCAACACCTCATTACCAGTACCGGATCACCTTAGTACCAGATGAACGCTGATTTATTTTTTCCCAGTTACTTGAATAGCACATACCTTCTCCTTTAGTACCAGATGAGCACAGAGCCTCTCCTATAGTACCGATATGAACATAGATCTTTTCCTAGTACCAGATGAACGCAGACCTTTTCCCACAGTACCAGATGAATTTAGATTTTTTCCTAGTACCGGATGAAAGCAGATTTTTGCCCAGTACTGGGGGTAGTGCTCTGTAGTCTGGAACTTTGTAGGATGCCCTTTGTAGAATTTGTTGATGTTTTCTGAAAAATGGAATTTGTAGGCTTCTCCTTGTGGCTGGCATACTCTGAGTATCAAGTTGTAGAAGATGCTAGCAATCACTGTTGTTGCAGGAAGAAACATATGAATTTGTTCTGTTGAAATATCATGTTGGAAAAACATTGCTTTTGTTGCCACTCCCACTTTATTAGAAAGTAAACCTAACTACTATTGTCTCAACAACCACTCCCCCATGCTTGAGGTTTTTCATGGCCTCATCAAAACAATGCGAGATGTTAAAAAAAGAGGTTTCTCAGAGAGTTGTGAACATCTGCTAAAAACAAAACCAATAGAACTAATTAAAACTAGATTTTTATTCATGTTTACAAACAAAACATTTAGGGAAGATGTCAAAATTTGAATTATTAGCTATGAATAAAATAGTTTGGAATTAACATTCGGTTTCAAATGCTATAAAAAGATCACTTAATTGATCATCCTTATGAAATAGTGGTCTTAAAATAGATAGGTAATGATAAAGCATGAATGCATCATTTTTAACAACTTAAGGAAAAAGAAGAATTTTGAAGAGATAGGTCATGAAGCACTCACTTAAGTGTCATCTTCCACTGACAAGGATGCCTTATACGCTTTTGAAACCCTTCCAGTATTATGTGTGCATTCAGAGGATGAAGATATTCCCTTCTCATAAAATTCCAAACAAAATTATCATAACTTTTAGAAAGAAATTTACTATAGGAACAAAAGATCTTAAACTGATTTCTTTATTAGATTTTGACATTCCCATTTATGAAAAGTATGAAAGATATGTTGCATTTCACTTATGTGAAACATTTATTTATTTATTTAGTTATCCTACTCTAATTGAAAAAAAAAAATGTCTTTCAAGTATAGGAATACTTCCAGTGAAGCCATGTGTGTAAGAGGGTTAGAAATATATTCATACGCAGGTTTAAAAGATAAATTTTAATGCATACCAGAGTATGAAGGACCAACTTCTTTGATGATGAGATCAAACAATAATGAAAAGTAAATGAGTAGTGTTACTTGACAACTAATTGGAACCATATTTCAATAGGATCAATATATTCTCGTTTCTCTTCTTTGTTTAGGTCACACAACATGTCCTTCTTTTCCATGCTACACAGATTATCTTTTTCAAGATAACTGGTCTTTGGAGTACATACAGGATCTGCTGAGAGGTGTGCTAATAAATTCTCAATGTTAGGTTCCAATGGTTTCTCTCTATTCAAATCTATCCATGATTCTTGAGTCTCCTCAACAAATTGACAATAGGAATCCGAAGGGACTTCTAAATCTTCTTGTCGAGAGACAACTAAATTCTTGAATGCTATCAAGATATGCTCTTCCTGAGAGGCGGATATCCCAGATGCTGCTAGAATGTGAGAAAGTTCTTGGAGGGACATTCTTCAAGCTCTTGATCATCCTTGAAGTACTCTAGTTTGTTGATGATCCTTGTCTCACAACACAAATTAGTACTCGAGAGTTCTTACAACACCCCAAAAATGATTTATCATCAAAGATTTGAATTTTAAAACTAAGAAATTAAAACTATTTGCAAAAATCAAACACACCAAACTTGAACTCCTTTCGTTAATAGGACCCTTATGTCACCAGGTTATCTGTTCACACAAGCTAGCTCATCATGAAAACACAGTTTTTCATAAAGGAAGGAAAAACACACTTGCATTAAAAGAAGAGAGGAAAACCTAACTTTGGAGCAACCCCACCAAAGTGGATGCGTGGGTTCTTCCCGCACATCTTACTGTATTCTCTCCGCCCTTAGGTCATCCATAAAACCAATCCAAAACCATTAAAGAAATATAATCCAAATACTACCTATTATCGTTTACAACTCCCTGACAACGACACCAAAATGTTGGTGCAATTATATGCATAATATATTACCAAACATAAATTATCGACCAGGATTCGTAATCAGTAGAGTTGATGCACTATATGTGTCAATAACATATAGGTTCCTATGTCTGATGAGTGTAGAAAGAATTAATAACACTTCAAAACACACACTCTGTTTTGCAATCCTTAATCTATGTTTTACACACTGTGCAAAAATTAAAGAACAAAATTCAAAGAAAAGACTCTAGCCAACATGCACTCCAAAGGCTCTCTTACAGACAACAAGAGTGTCCATTTACTNTTCAAAACACACACTCTGTTTTGCAATCCTTAATCTATGTTTTACACACTGTGCAAAAATTAAAGAACAAAATTCAAAGAAAAGACTCTAGCCAACATGCACTCCAAAGGCTCTCTTACAGACAACAAGAGTGTCCATTTACTGTCTCATGAAGGTGAAAGATGGATTCTAATCTTACTCCTATAATCACCCACTTCAATATCAACTTACAAGTTGTCTAGTTTTGCACACTCTTCAAATCAAAAAGGAAATTCAATGCAACTTGACAATTCTGAAAAGTTACTTTATTTCTACACAGGAAACAAAGGTTTTAATGAGATGTTCCATTTGTTGTCTCATGTAATGTGAAATATGGACTCCCAAACTATTCCTGTACTGCCACACTTTGCAAGATAAAAGATGAGATTAAATGGACAACTCAGAAATAAATGATCACACACAGAAATCATAAATGTTCACACACAAAAATTATAAATGATTATAAAGCTACCACTAGATTATTGTTCACAACTTTTGATGCCTCCATGCTTAGATTATATTGTAATTCACAACTTAATTACATCAAACATTTATACTCACAATTGATATGTACAGAATTACGCTATAGACATACTTATATAAATTAGATCCACGTTGCAATTACAGTAAGCTTGCCAAGTTGGACCGGTGGGACCTTACCGATGCCAATGGGGAATCTTAGAGGGAACTCATAGAATAATAAACTTTAAATAACACATGGAGTCAATGAACTTAATCTCATAATAATTCTTCCGCAATTTTACAAAGATAATATGTTCAGAAATCCAATCTGCAACATAACTATTATTCTCCTTCAAGAACCAATATTACAACATAACAATTCCTCCCCTTTGGCTTAGATCCATCACTCAATTTATATACTTTTTACATTACAAATTTGGCTCTATACAATCCAATCCCAATTAAAACCATTTTCCATCAATGGAGGTCAATTGCAACCATTAGCTAATCAAGGAAATGCAGTTCCCATGAACCTAGGCATGATCCTAGAATTTATGGAAAATTGGCAATGATTTAGGATGAATTGTTCCCCATGAGATGGAGGTCCACATGTGTGAGATATGGGAATTTTGGCCCAATCGTCCGCATGAAAACGCCGCTCTGGACAAAACCCATGTCCCCAAATTTTTAGATTCATATTTATCCGCGCGAACATTGAGGCGAAAATCCAATACCAGAATACTGGTACTGGAATCCTGTAGGTAGGGGTTTAGTACCAGATCAACATAGTCACAATCCTGAGTACCACATTAGGCGCAATACTTGGTATCTAAATAGCGCAGAGTGTGTTGGTACCGAATGCGATACTGAGTTGTGCTGGTACTGGATGCCATGTTGTGCGGGTACTGGAATAACATTGAGATGATAGTACCAGAATAGGTGGAGCTTTTGGTATCGAAATAGACTTGGTATAGGATCACGATGTAGCTGTAGTACCAGAATGCGCTATAGATGTAGTACCAGATCAAAACTGCTTAAGATTCAAATGATTAGGATCATACATAATCAAGCATTTAATCGAATTAACTCAAGAAAACTAAACAAATCATGCCTTAATCATAAGTTACCTCTCTATGCATATGGACAAAGTCATCAAGTGTATTTATGGAGGAAACAATCAATTATATACGCATATCATTGGTAAAATAGACTCAGATAGAGGGTAATATAGGGTAATAAAGGTGTCAAAATGGAGACTCAACAGAACTTATTGTGAAGTATTGTTTTATAAATATTGCTACTATAACTTTATGTTTACTTCATTATTATATCAGCCAATTTCTTTTATTGAGAAAGTATGTGGTTTTATGAAGTGCTAATGACAAGTTGTACTTGGAAAATATATAGTTTCTTGTTGCTTTGTTCCAGGTAGGTACATCTTGATATTGCATCACTTCATTGGTTATAACCCCAAGACTTTCTGATCAGTGGTGACTTGTGAGAGGGGACCTTTTAATAGCCATCTTGACATTTTCTTATCAAACCCCCAGGTCATCGGGGATGTCTCCCCTGGGTCTTGAACCCTAAAGAGAAAGAGGAATCCTATTGAGGTGACATTGATAGGATAACCTCAAGTTATGCCAATTTTCTTTCCATTTACCTCTCCTTTAATCGAGTTACAAATTGTGCAATAACATGAACCAAGACATTCACGTATATGCATATTCAAGCATAAGAAATATATTTACCTTGTTTAGTGTCCTTGGAAGTCTTTACAAAGGTACCCAATGTATTTCGAATTCTTTCTAGGATATTCTCATCCCAATTCTTATGTGGAAGGGAATAAAGGTGGACCCAAATAGAGGCATAGGAGAAATCTTCCTTATGCAGTTAAATTTTTATATCAAGTAGCAGAGATGAAGGCTTGCAAAACGAAAGAAGTGGGGGCCATTCTCAAAAATCCCTTGTCCTCCTATTGGTGAAAAATTGTTGTGAAGAATCCCTTGGATCTATGTTTGATCTTGATATGACCTTTGGGTTTCCACCGAGTATTAGTCCAAGCAACTGGATCTCTTTCATTAGGCCAAACACCCCAAAAAATTCCAGTGACATTGTGATCCTTTATAAATTTAACATAGTTTCCTATGTGTTTTGAGCGTATTTCATATTTAGGAATCTCCTCTCCTTTTGGAATGCATTGGCTTGGCTTCCACTTACTGGCCCCACTAGCTACAAAATATCTGTCATAATGGTGTCATAAGTTTTTTCTGCAATCACCTCTCTCTTGGAAAGGGAGAGGTTCTGAGGGGATCCATTTGAGGTTGCATTAGAGCCACTAACACCAGAAAATGAAAGAGTAAATTTGTAAGAAGGGGGGACACCCCCTCAAGGCTTTGTCATGAGGTGGGGGAGACCAAAAGCCTATAAACCCTAGGGGAGGATCAAATTCCAGAAAACCCTAGGCTAGAGAGGGAGTCAGAGATAGTTTTATTACTATAATATAACTTTATAATTATATCTGTATAGAAAAGATTACTTTAATATAAGAAAGGGTACTTGAATATTGGGTTAATTGAAAATTCTATGTTAATATGTATTTAATTTGATTATTTTTCAATTAAAATTATTGAAATTATTATTTATTATCTATCATCGTAGATCCATATTAATCGGGGATCTACCAAGAGCCAACTGGGATCAAATCTCTCAAGGTAAAAACATATTTTTAGAAGGTTAAAGGTTTGCACCTCTAGAGATTTAATCCCTAAGGATCTTTATAATTGAGGGTTAAGATGGATCTATGATGGTTATTATTATTATAATTGTTATTTATTATTATATTAACATTCATTTATTTATTTATATTATTATTGTGATATTTATTTATTTATTTATTATTGTTATAATAAGATTTTAGCCAAGCTTTATGGAATTATTTTGGAAAACAAGATTAGCCTTTGGCTAGAAAGTCATGGTAAAAGAGCTAAAGGCCAGGTCGGGTTTAGGAGATATCATTCAACTGTGGATCATCTTGTTACCTTTAGGATCATTGTCGAGGAGTTCTGCAATATTAAAACCAATATTTTATGTTGTTTTGTTGACTTTAGAAAGTTTTTGACATGGTTCCTAGGAAAAACCTTTGGAATATCTTGTAAGAGATAGAAGTTCCTCTCGAGTTGAGGGATGTTGCAATAAGGATGTATGTGAACGTTATTGCTAATTTTAAAAACAATGAGGGATGGTCAAAAGAGATTAACTGCAATATCAGATTCAAACAAGGTTGTCCCTTGTCCCCTACCCTTTTTGGCATATACATTCACAAGTTAGAAGATTTATTGGAAAAAGCAAGTTGTGTCGACCCTACTCTCACTCGTATAGTCATCAATCTTCTTCTTTATGCCGATGATATCGTTCTTATGGCAAGAAGTCTCCATGATCTTGAAAACCAACTAAGAATCCTCAAGGATTTTTGCTCCAATATGGGTATGACTATTAATACTGATAAGACTAAGGTCATGATTATTAAATCCAATAAGATCCCTTATGATACCTTCATATATGACAACAACAACTTGAAGGAAGTGACTTCATACAAACATCTTGGAATTGATATTCACCACAATCTCAATTGGAATTATAGCATTGAGAAAATGATTATTGGAGGATGGAAAGTTTATTATGGGCTTGAAAACAATTGTAAATCAGTTGATCTTTGGAGTTGGGATAAGAAGAAACTCCTCTTTGAGACTCTTGCTACACATGTTATTCTTTATGGATGTGAAGATTGGGGTTGTAATATCTCTTGTGAATCATGGAGAAAGATAGAGAAAACAAAAGAGAATTTTATAACCTATAATCTCAAAATTAAAGGAAATACACCCTATCCCATCCTCCTCTTAGAAACAAGCCTCTCCTCCATTGAGAGAATGGATAAGACTAGATACCTAATGTATAAGAATAAGTTAAACAACATGGAAAACAAGAGGCTTCCTAAAATTACTTCAAAATCGAGTCATAACCACCATCGACTCAAGCGAGGATGGCATAAAGATGCCCGGTCTTGGCTGAACTATTGGGGAATCATGGAAAACACCATTTTGTAGAATAAAAATACTATTAAAAAAACGTCAAATCAAAATTTAAGGAGAAAATGTGGTGTGATAAAGAGTTAGATGAAAAACAGAAAATTAAGGAATTATAAGGATGTAATCATCCATAATCTAGAAGATCAAAATTATCTATCTGTTTTCCAAGTGTAAAGAAAAAAAAAACATTGCTAAGATAAGAACAAATTCTCATGAGCTCCATAGTGAAACTGGGCATTGGTCAATTCCTAAAATGCCATGACCAGACAATAATTCCTAAACGCCATGGGATGAAAGAGAGCAAAGGTCACATCAGACACTAAAGAAGGTTACATGAAAATCACTTTCTTAGATTCTCTGTTCCATACCCATTAGATCTTCATTTTCAAAATATTTGTCACACTACTAACCTTCCTAACTCCTTAACTCAACAAAGTATGGTGATCTTGAAAGTTTCTCTTAATGTTTTTCACATAGAACAAAATTCTAATGAATCACAAGTAATCATTTACCTCTTAAGGTCTGATAGACCAATTTGGTCTTAGTGGGCGTTTATCATCATCATCATCAACTATTATATATATATATAGAGAGAGAGAGAGAGAGAGAGAGCATGTATGAACCTAATGATTAAAAGCATGTGTTTCCTCCTTAAAAATCCTCTTAAAGTAGGATAGAACAATTCCATCTGAGTAAAGGTTAATCATCATCATAAATCCCAACTCTAAACCAATTCGATGTGACTGAAAGTTAATCATCATAAATCATAAATCCTAACTCCATCATAAATCCTAACCCCAACCTAGGTAGGCATGTTGAACTATTATTTAAATTTAGAAAGTCCTACTTCCCGTCATTATCATATGCCGCGAGTATTCTATGTTAAAGAAGGCAATGTAAATTCAAAAGTTGCACGCGAGTCGGTTGGTAGGTCGCTCTTCGTATACACAAATTCCTAAACATTAAAAAACTGTAATGACAGTGGCGAGATAGTTAAATAAAAAAGCAGATAAAATGTTGAATGGTTGCAGTATTACGTGGAGGTAAGAAATCGATGGTACGATGTGATTTGCTAAGAAGTGATTTTGATTTGCGATGGTATTGTTAAAATTTGGAACGGAATTTAGTTCCATTTTTTTAACGCTGGATTATGTATGTCATAATAATCATTTATTAAATAATAATAATTTATGAAATGATATGAGATGAATAAATATATATTAATAAGTTAATTTGTCTTTTCAATAATAATGCAAGGATCAGAAAATAAAAATGGGTTTTAATTTTAATTTTTATAATTGTAATATATTTATTGTTTAGTATATTTTTTTATATTAAAAATTTTAATATCAAATTTGATATATGCAAAAATAATATGTAATTTTAAATTTATATATTTTTTTATTAAATTACCATTTCACTTATAATAATAATATATTTATTTTTTTAATGTGTTTTTATATTTAATAATTATAATATCAAATTTCACAATGTTAAAAGACAATGTACAATCTTAAATTTATATATATTTTTAAGAATTATCATCTCAACTAATAAAAAGACAAGTTGATAAGATTGTGTTCTAAGGGTGAGGATGAAGAGACATCATGTTTCCAAGTGCTTCTTCTATAATGTAGGTATGTTTCGTTATGAAAATAAGTTATTTTTTGTGATAGGTTATATCTGTTAATTTTCTCAAGAGAGTTGTGGACATTTTCTGATATGATTTATTTATAAATTGTAAAATGACTAAATTTGTATTATCATTAAGATCAATTTCTATAAACTATCAAGTGTTATGAAGCTTAACACAATTCATAAATATTTATCATGGCATAAAAAAAAAAAATCATAGTACATTTTAATTTACTAACAATTGTAAATGTAAATTATTTAGATTTGAGTCTAAAGAAAAAATATAGTATTTTAAGATTAGTTTCAATAGAATGTTTCCAATTATTATCATTCAATTTCTAAACACCACAATTCACTTACCATTATAATGAGGTGGACCAAATCAAACTTAGTAACATTATTTCGAGTAAAAATATAAGTATCACTTGGCTGGGTCATTGTCCAACAAAAAAATAATACATGTATGTCATAATTAAAGTTTGATTCTTAATGCACACCATGTTTGAAAAATCATATCATGTTTGCAAAATCAGAATCTTTCAAGCTTGAGTATAAAGACAAATTAAAATAATTTCGAGAATAATTATTGTAAATCAACAAATTACTAGCCACAAAATATGATTGACTAAGACTTTATAGATGATATTAATGTAATAAGAAAAATTCTCTTAATAATAAAATATATAATATTAATAAAAAATTATTATAATTAAATCTAAATTTACTTTTAATCATATTTTTTTAATTTAAATTATGTATAAAATCTTAAAAAACATTCTAGTAAAATTAAATACATATATTATGTTTATCATGTAATATCATTGATTAATTTAATAAATATATTTTAATATTTTAAAAAGTAATATAAATAAGTAAATATAAAATATGTTAACCTTATATTGTGTAATTTAAAAAACATTATAATCTATATATAAATCTATATATCAGTCAGTGTATCAATATCTTATTATCATTTGTCTAATTAATCAAAAGTAGATAGTAATATTCCCTGCATTAATATTAAATATAATAATATTTAGCTTGATTAATTAAGTGGTACTTGTTGCATTCACCATCTAAATCTCCAGCTGAGAAAGGCATCAGAGTCAATGCAGTAAGCTTGAAATGGTAATGAACAAAAATATTTAGTGCCACAATTTTCCACCAGTTTATATGTTGACTTGGTAGCACTAAATTTAAAAGTCATAATGCAAATGACGTGTAAACAAATATAAGTACGAGATGGCGTGGTCGCACTAAATTCAAAAGAAATAATGCAAAGAACATGTAAACAAATTTAGGTACGAGACTGGTTCATTTGATATAGTACTGTGTAACATGTTAAATCTAGGTAGAGATGGATTCTCTATCCCTTTATGTTCCTTATGAGTTCATGTGCAAAGCGCCAAACGCCCATGATAAACCAAACATATGAAAAGCTTAAAAAAAATTAATATTAACCACTTTTTTAATCAGGAGAATTTGCCAATTGTCATTGAGGAGATCCCAGGGATTGTTTGAGAGATTGTCCTTATAAACTTGGGCTTAACTCAGATACCTACAAATAAATCTAGTTTCAAACCGGGGCACATAGTTGTAATAGAAAACAATGTCTTCCAAAACTAAATATCAAGCTTTCAATCTAATCCAAGGAGTTAGATTTAAAAATGGGATATGTAGCAGATCCAAGTTGAAAAGACTAACCCTATAAACTTGGGTTTAACTCAGACACCCACAGAAGACATTAAAGAAACCTGGATAGGTAGCTATAATAAAAAAAAACAGTACTTGTTATATCTACTTGTTACATCTAAGTAGATAGGTATAATAAAAAACAGTACTTGTTGCATCTAGGTAGATAGCTATAATAAAAAAACAGTACTTGTTACATCTAGATAGAGATGGGTTCCTTATCCCATTATGTTTCTTATGACTTCAAATGCAAAGCCCCAAATGCATATGAAAAACAAGACACGAAAATTTAAAAAAAAATAATATTAATATATATTTTTAATTATTAAAATAGATAAGTGTCATCTAGGAGGTCTAGGGTTGAGTTGGAGAGACTGCCCCTCTAAATTTGGGCCTTGTTTGGGCTTGGTTGAAAGCAGTTGTTAATCTTGAATGCATTTATYAGAAACCACCAGTAAGGGCAATGGATACTAAAGCAAAAGACACATTATAAAGCTAGAAGATATAGTTGCAAAGTTATTAGTTCTCACAGGTCTTTTCCTAGTTTTTTATAGTCTTACTTAAGCATCTGGGTGTCACCTAGTTATTAGTTTTCACAGGTCTTTTCCTAGTTTTTTACAGTCTCACTTAAGCATCTGGGTGTCACCTAGGAGGTCTAGGGTTGAGTTGGAGAGACTGCCCCTATAAATTCAAGCTTTGTTTGGGTTTGGTTGAAAGCAGTTGTTAATCTTGAATGCATTTATCAGAAACTACCAGCAAGAGCAATGGATACTAAAGCAAAAGACACATTGCAAAGCTAGAAGATATAGTTGCAAAGTTATTAGTTCTCACAGGTCTTTTCCTAGTTTTTTACCATCTCACTTAAGCATCTAGGTGTCACCTAGGAGATCTAGGGTTGAGTTGGAGAGACTGCCCCTATAAATTTGGGCTTTGTTTGAGCTTGGTTGAAAGCAGTTGTTAATCTTAAATGCATTTATCAAAAACCACCCGCAAAGACAATGGATACTAAGGCAAAAGACACATAGTAAAGTTAGAAGATATAGTTACAAAGTTATCAGTTCTGACAGGACTTTTCATAGTTTTTTACCATCTCACTTAAGCATCTGAGCCAGGAGCAACACCAATAACATAAATAGCAAAAAACTAAATAAATAAACCTAGTTTCGAACCTAGACAATCAGCTATAATAGAAAATAATCTCTTCCAAAACTGGACGTCCAGCTTTCTACCTAGTCCGATGGGTTAGGTGAACAAATTCGATCTCATTACATTTTTTATGCTGGGGACAAATACAGTCTGAGTCACCTCTATTACTGTTCAACAGAACAGCATACCTTAATTTTAATAAAGCACATGGAAGTCCTTGATTTGAAGCTGCTTCGGTGGAAGCATGATAAATAACATCAATAACAACAACTAAAAGAAGAATTGATGGAGAGATGTTCATTGTGGATCATGCTTGCATGTGCAAGCATGTGGGATGTCTCTAGAACAACAAGGGTCCACTGGCCACTTCCTCAACAATGAAATTACACTTTTTCCTGTTCTATTGCTTTTAATAATATTCTCCCCATTTCCCTCATCATAATGTTTTCAGGTCGATGTTTTGCATTGCAGCTTTTCTAGGGTTTACAGAGCTAACAAAAACTTGTCAGAGGCAGCGTTCGTCTGGGTAATTTTAACGCAGTCGATGTTTTTGTTTTCGTGTGTGTATATATACATATGCTTCAATCCTTTTGTTTTTCTGTGTATATGAATAGGCTTCATGGATGAATGCGGGTGTATATACTTCCTTTTTTCAGTTTTATGGTATTGCGCTATTGCATCAAAATATGCGAAGATTTACATAGAAAGATCACACGCAGCAAATATTTGTACGTTGTAACCCTCCAATAATACATTCGGCTGTCTTTCTTTTTACAGTGCAGTAGCATTGAGCTGTATATAGCTGATATATACACAGTATTCATCAAATATGAATATCTCAGAATGCATGACAAGCGCTTTCAGGGGGATATACACTAGAAGACTGCTGGGAGCCCTTCGTAGAATCGGTGGATTGAGCAGACGTAAGAAGGAGGAATTGACTTTAGTGAAGCGGATGAGAAGAATCAAGATTGCAGCAGAGTTATCTCTGGCCTTGATTTCTAATGGGACTGCTTGGGGTCGTGCTCTGATAACAAAATATACTTCACAGCAGAAGAGAGACAGGTGCCTTGTAAAGGGGATCATGGGAAAGAAGAGATTCAATGACGTGATGAGAATGAAGAGAGATGCTTATCATTCTAAGGATCGGCTTATGTTCATTCGGCATGAAGGTCCTCATAGGCTGGCCTGCCGAATGAAAAAATACATGAAGGCCCAGATGCCCATCAGCAGGGCTATTATTCGTAGGAGTATTCACAGGAAGAATGCAGTGAATATCCCTGTGAGGCCTTGTGAGAATAAGCTTGCATCGAATGACAGGACAAGACAACTCCAGAGACTGATACCTGGTGGGGAATCAATGAACAGCTCTTGTTTACTAAGAGAAGCAGCGGACTATATTGTTTCTCTGAGAACACAGGTACAAGTCATGCATTGTCTTGCCTATCATTCTACTCAATCCCTGTCATAAATATATACTCATTGTCTATAAATCATCAAATTTTCAACTCATAAGTTGCCCAGTTCCCCAAGTTCTGTTTTGTTCTATTGTCAGAAAATGGGCTGTCTAATCCCTATATCCTTTTTCTATCCACCAAAGAAAAACTTCAATCTACAGTATCGATTTCCAATAATGTTATCTGTTTTTCTGTTGTTTTTTATTATTTTGTGCCAGCTTCTTCAACAAAGATTGGCCACAATAATATATATTCACCCTAATACTGTCAACTTTCGCAGTTTGTAATTTAATCATATCTGTCTCTGCTGTAAAGCAGAAGATCTGTGTATTGTACAGCTTATTTCCTAAATAAAATCTATTCAAATATGTTGAATGTAATTTGTTTTCTAAATTCAAAAAGTGGGCGATATATTTTCCTTTCAAATTACATAAATTCATGAGTATGGAATAGAATTATGTTGCCTTATTTTTGCAGATGAAGTTTATGATATCAGTATCACATAAGCCAGTCTTTTTATATATATATATATATATATATATATATATATATCTCTCTCTGTAGTCTTTCTATATATATATATATATATATATATATCATAAGACATAAGCCTTTCTATATATATATATATATATATATATCACATAAGACATAAGCCAGTCTTTCTCTCTATATATATATCACACAAGCCAGTCTTTCTTATATATATATTCTTTGCAGGTCATGTTTATGATATCATTATCACATAAGCCACAGTCGTTTTTTACTTTCTTATATATGAAAAGAGAGATTTATTATAGATATAAGGTTAGAGTTATGAAAGATGATGAATAATATACGGACAAACAGAGATTTATTATAGATGTAGGGTTATAGCCAGGAAACATGATGAATCTTCTATTTCAGCATGGGATTAATTATTTTCAAAATGTTTATGTTTATCTTTATTTCTGTTGTATTAGAAGAAAATTTTATTAGGTAAAATTGTGTAATAAAATATGTCAATTGAGTGTAGCTTGAATGGTTGTGAGGAATGATTGTTATCTTAACACATGAGTTTAATTCAAATAATGACATAAATAAAACTTATAATGAATATGTTGTAATGGCTTCGAACCTATATGTATTGGAAAATTACCCATAGATTTACATGAACTCATAATGAATATGTTGTAATGGCTTCGAGCCTATATGTATTGGAAAGTTACCCATAAATTTATATGTATTGGAAAGTTACCCATAGATTTACATATCCCTAAATCCTTTCTTCCAAATATCAGTCCATACTATGAGTTTTTAACATCTCCAAAACTCTAATTGGTTTTCTAGAGTGCCATCCGAAATTCTGCAAATCCCTAAAGGATCGTCCTTTGGTCTGTCAATTATAATTAGACAGCCATCCGAAATTCTGCCTGTTCCTAAAGGATTGTCCTTTGCGTCTGTTAATTATAATTAGACAGGAAACAGATAGTAAAAGTTATAATCCCTGAATAACACTGATATGTTATTGTGGACCTTTTCCTTTTGAAAAAAACCACTGAAATATTAGTGAAAAAATCTTTTAGAAACAAATTCTATTACAGTATCCCATTCATAATGTGATCACTAAATTCTATTGTTCTACTAAGTTCTTCACGTTTTCAAATTTCAATGCCATTGAAAGGGAAAAATGTTTCTGGTTGTGCTTCTGATGCATTGTCTCAATTATTATGCTTTAAATTCATTTTATTTACATGCGCCATTTTAGTGATGAATTGGATTGGATTTTGGTCAATTATGATTTCGATTTTGTTTTGTTTATATCATTTTATTTATAAAGTTTACGACGATAAAAACGTTTTTGCAAAATGCTTGTGAAAAGGACGATGATATTTATAATTTACCAGCTCCTAGTCATTATACCCACTGGAGAATGAAGTTAGATGTGGATGAAGATGAATGGAACAGTTTAGACTTCTAAAGCAAAGATGTTCAGTTAAACGTTGGCATTTTTTATCGATTCGGGAGAGAAAGTTCTAAAAAATTAATAACTAATAATTATTAATATTTTAAACAATAGATTAAAAATATATTCTAGATAAATATATTAATATTTTAAACAATAGATTAAAAATATATTCTAGATAAATATATTGTTATGAAATACTTTATTTAAGATAAAATAAAGTGAACAGTTTTAAAACATCAGAGATTATTATGACTCTTAAAAAAGAAAAGTTATGTTTTAATTAGTTATTAAGAAGAACGTTTAAAAAGGATTTTTCATAAATCTATTTTAACTTACATTAAGTATTAAAAATGATTAAACTAATAATTAATATAAAAATATATTTGTATTTAAAAGATCTTTATTTAATATGGATTTAGTTGGTATGTTTTTTTTTTTATATCTTCACTCTTTTTCTTCCAATATGTTTTATAGTGTTATTTTTATAGATATAAAAATTATATTTCATTTTAAATTTATTATTACTGCTATTTTGTTTTGTATAATATATAATATTGAATAGATATATATTTAAAATTTCTATAATATAACACATAGTATATGTCATATAATATAACACATACTATGTTACATAGTATGCGTTATATGATATAAAGCATAGTATGTGTTATATAATATAACACATATTATGCCACATAATACGGTTTATATTATATAGCACATAGTATGGGTTATATTATATACTATGTGTTATATAATATAACGTATAGTATGGGTTATATAATATAAATTATAGTATAGGTTATACAATAGAAAGCATAGTATAGGTTATATAATATAAAGCATAGTATAGGTTATATAATATAACACATAGTATGAGTTGTATAATATAAGGCATAGTATGAGTTGTATAATATAAGGCATAGTATGGGTTATATAATATGACGCATACTATGTGTTACATAATATAACCCATACTATGAGTTATATAATATAACCCATAGTATGAGTTATATTATATAACCCATAGTATGAGTTATATTAACACATAATATGCTTTATATTATATAAAACATACTATGTGTTATATAATATAACACATACTGTGTTATATTATATAACACATACAATGTACCTAATGTTTTGTTATAACAAAGTAAAAAAAAATGTGTGAGTGTTAAAAATTTAAAAATAAAATTTTATAATTAAAAAAGAAAGATGATTAATATGTTTTTTTTGGTTTTTTAGATAGTGTTTTTATTTAAAAGCCAAACATATCATTTGTAAGGAGAAAACATCCCTCAACACAAATCACTGGAATTAAACTTAATTGATAGTTGATTAGTATATTATATATATTATTATTATACCAAATAAACTATACAGAAGATTAAAACTTGTATAACAAAATTACTTCTTAAATATTATAAATAGTAAACTATGATGAAGGAAAAAGTAAAATACTAACCTCTTTATAACCATGTCCTATTAATTTTGTAAAAAATATATATATAACTCTTAAATTATATGCCTATCAAATTATTTTAGAAATTATCAATATATATCTATAATAATTAGATACTAAATTATAAATTAATAACAAACATAAAACCATAACCATTTAAAATTTTATTATTTTATTTAATATAATTTTATCTATATAAAAATATTCAATAAATCTCTCTAAACTTACTCATTCTAACACATTAATTTAAAAAATAAAATAATTCCTCTTTTAACATTGGGTGAGAAACCTAAACAAATATAACAAATATACTAACAATAAATAATAGATAATAAGATATTTGTGATATTCATAATAATAATAATAAAGGGAACAAAGTGATAAAATATAAATTTAAGAAGGTTTTGATTAATTTTTAAAGTAAGTTTTGGTTTATTTTCAAAGTGAAAATATTTATATTCACTTAACACAATTCAACTTAACTAATTGTGATTTTGTTGTTTTTTAAATGGTAAATATGTAAAAATAAATAATTTGTAATAAGAATAATGTGCGTTAATACATCTTATTAAAAAGTAGAAGATTTATACAATGTTACATAAAATTCATAAACAAGATTACTTCAATACAATCTAAATTAATTAGTTAAGATTAATAATTTTTATTTTTTTATTTTCAAATCTCTCTCATATTTGATATTATCAATCATAAATAGATTTGATAATAATTAATTAAAGTATTTCATTAAATTTAGATATAAATTTATGTTCTTTTCCTTTTTCTTTTAAAAATAAAAAATATATACAATATAATTTTACTTCATCTAAATTTTTAATAATTTTTTAAAATTATATATATATATATAATACTCTTGTTCACCATGCTATGACATGGGAACAATGTAAATGTATTATTTAGATTACCAATAATAATGTGGGGTAAAGCCTTGAAGTACTAGTCATGATATCATTAGAGGAAAGAATGAGGAAACTGTGGAGAGGGTTCACTAGTTCAAATGAACCAAATTCCCTTTGTTGAGATAATAAGCCTCATCCAGATCCCAAGGAGAGGAATCAATTAATTAAGGAATAATTGGTGGTTGGATAATCTACCAACCCCATGAATAGAAACATGGTCTGACTGAAGAATGTCAGCCCGAAGTACCACAAGGTTTGGAATAATAGGTTGACCTAAGTTTTCTTATGATAGAAGGAACATCATAGGTCAAAAACCATGCTGGGAAAAGATATACAAAAGAGGAGACAAGGAGAAGAAACAGAGGAAGAGGCTCATGAGTGAGGCTCTGTAGAGAGCAGGAGAGACACCAGAAAAGAACCCATGCATAGAGGGGAACGTGCGACCTGGATATGCAGAAGAAAGAAGAAAGGCAACAAGCTTGATGTTGAGGAAGCATGTGATAAACCTCGTAGGGATGCTATGACAAAGAAAGGATCTCTGATTAATGGCATAAATTTCCCTAGTGATATCATGGCTTGGAACAAAGGTGTCCAGAGTGCTAAGAATGAATGCCTCTGATCCTATAGTTGGGTTGAAAGGAGAAAACCCACAGTCAGTTAGTTGGATACGATCGTAAATAGATAAGTATACTTGTGCCTTAAATATTAGAGCTGTAACTGTAAAATAAAGTTTGATATCCTATGAATGTTTCAGGGATGTGCATGTTGCTTGATGGTTAGACTGTGTTCCCTTCTATTTTGTTTGATTGTGTATTTAAGCAAGTAAGGGACTATATGTTTTGTAGGCATAAATTCCCGATCCCTGCAGTGGCTCAAGTTTAAGAAAATGAACTGTGAGTTCGTTGACGTTGGGCTTAGTTTCCCATGTGTATGTAAACATTCCTAGTTGTTTTGAGTCTCCTCAGAGAAGGAGTATATTAATCTTAGGAGAAAGAGCGCAAAGTGCATGCTAGCGCCTAAGTATTTCATAACTGATGAATCTCAGGAAGGATAGCAAGGTTTAAGTCTCGAAAAGGGAGATCCTTTCATTTGGAAGACAAGCGGACGATATCCGTTTGCGAGGATCCAAGGTCTGTCATGATCATTGGATTTGGAGAAGGAGCGCAGGTGTTAACCCCTCGACTCCTTCAGTCTTCACGAGTTCAGTGAATTTTGGTATTCTTCGTAAGGGAGACAAATCCCCCGAAGTCCCAGAGAACGAAGTTAATCTGGGTCATAGATTTGAGGATGATGGGAACTATTCCAACCGTCGGATCTATGATATAGTTAGTCCTAAGTTGACCATTTCGGGATTTTGGAGGATTTGGGGTGTAGTATTGTAGAGGAATGTTGAACGTAGAATGTTGAATGTCGAATTTCAACATAGAACGCCAAACGTTGAATGAAAATTGTTGAATGGATGAAGCCACGAGAGCCATAAATCTATGGATCAACGTGGTAAAATATCGACAATGAGATCTGAGAGATGTTAGAAGGCTATCATTCTGGAGTGACGTGGCACAGTGAAATCATGTAGGGTAACGTGGACCCACGGTCAACGTGTCATGTGCTACCTAGATTTGGGCATTTGTAGACCCTATAGGTCCATTAACATGTGTCATGTGTCACCCATAGAATGGGCCACATGTCCTCTCTACCTTACCACGTGTCATATATGGAAATTACCTGTTTTCTCCACGTGGCCGGAGATCTCATAGTCCCAAGGTTTGAAACTCCAGAGGAATTTGGACGAGAGTTTTCAAAGTGTGAAGACTCCTAAAGTCGCAACCAGCAGAGTAAGTCCCAGCCGTCGATATCCAGGGGATGCGTGGCGCTAGATCCTTTAGTCCAGAGACTTGGCACTTCGAGGGATTTGAGGTGTGGAGTGTTGATAAGTCACAATGTCACAAATTAACAAGAACCATCGATCTAGAGGAGCTTCAGGACCACTTGTGACCATTGGATCTACCCCATGATTAATTCATCTTGACCTTATCCAGGATTAAGGAGAGGATTACACCATGAAATCCCGGAACACCGAAGTTGTGAAGCGACAGACATCATAGATCCAGAGGACTACATGGACACATATTAACCATGATATCGGAGGGTTTGGAAGGTTATCAGCTCGAGGTGACGTGGTGTGTTGACGTCACCCAGGGTGATGTGGACCCATGATTAATGTGCCACGTGTCACCAAGATATGGACATTTTGCAGACCTCTTATACCTATTAGAACATGACATGTGTCACCCCCTGACAAGGGCACGTGTTACCCTTGGCCCTCACCACATGTTAATCCCTAGTATGTTTCCACCTAGCCACATGAATGGTAAAGTACCGAGACTTCGAAAGTCCAGGACTCCACGACTCTGAAGGATTTGGAATAGTGCAGTGTAGAAAGGCCCGAAGGCTGGAGCCATGTGGCAATCCCATGAGACTTCGTAAGAAAAGTACTCCAGGATATTTTGGTCATTAACTATGCACAACCAAAAGCATCGAACGCCTAATTTTACCTGAGACATGTGTGTTCCCAAGGATAATGATCCACCATTGATTAATGGTGGATGGATCTCCGCCATAGATTTAGGAGGGCGGGGAGCTTCAAGATATCGAAGAATTTGGGGTGATATGAATGAGTCGGATCCACATAGGTGCCATGTGGCCCATGACTATCAACCCCTGAAGAACTTTGGAAGGGCAGATATCTCAATCCTGAGCTCGTATTCAAGCATGGAGACAATCGTTAAAAATATAGTGGCGAGAAGAATTCAATGGAGATAATAGAACTAAGATTTGAGATGGATCAAGAAACAAAATTTTGATGCCCCTTTCCTTAAAAATCCATTTAAGGGGTTTTGTGTATTACAATATATATATGGAATCATTCATAATTTCTCATAAAATCATAATTTCCCATAAAAGTTCCCTGTCGAAACATGAGATCACACTTTCCTAATTTCAACATGAAATGTCTTTGAAGCAATTTGAAAGTGTCCTCTACATGAAATGTTGCATGTTGTTAAAATACTCAAGCTTTGTATTGAAATATCATAATTATTAACAATACATGATAAGCAATGTGCATTAACACATAATATTATTTCATAGCAATATAAATAAACAAATTTTTTTAAATATTTTTATTTTATAAATAATAATTTATTTATTTTTTTAAATATTTATTTTATAAACAATATCATTGAATCAAATTTGTAATTTAATAGGACATTTTTAAATATTCAAATGATTTATTGAATCCATTAACATATTAAATTTACTAAGTATTTACAAAAAAATACTTCTTTGAAAATGATATAATATAATGCATTTACATTTTTTTCTGAGAAAAAATCATTGTATTGATATTTCGAGCAGAAATCAAATACACATGGAAAATCTCTTTGACTTATAATGTTAGCATCCATTTCCTTTATAGATTTTCTCTATCAAATAAAACTATAGCCTATCCTTATGAATTTGATTCTAACAATCATCTTTATATATCTATATCTATAAAAAAATAGTTCCACAACATCGTTCAATGACATCATCCTGATGCTAAGACATAACCATGCGACAAAATATCTCTGGAATTACATAAATAAAAATAAAACACGACAAAAAATCTATTCATCAAAAAATTGTAAGTGCATCAAATCTATAGTAGCATATTCCTTAATCTCATGAACAACAAAACAAGTTTCCTCCAAAAGGAGTGCTTCCTTTAATAACTGGTGAGCTTTGTGGTTGAATTCTAGGTAGACATTCATAGCATAGTATTCCTCTTCAAAAATTAATTTCTTTTCCATAATCCTGTCCAAAATAGGTCCTAGTTCAAAGTTAGAAATTTTGGTTTTACCATTTTCCCAATCCATCACGAATTTGGAGTCACCAAAGATGTGTAGCCTCTTAACTTGTAGGTTCACTACAACAATAAGTAGGATCCATATGGAATCAAATTATTATCTATTGTTTGTTCCCAAACCTATCCCATACTTTAGTAAAAAGTAATTTTCATTATCTAGATAAATAATGGACCCATCTCCACAAGTTCATGGAGTACCTAAGCATGCTCCATCAAACAATCCCCTAGGATTAGTGTGATCTATAATTGGCTCTTGAAGCATTCTAGGAATAATATTATTTGGTTGCTTCCTTGCTTCCTCGTAAGAGACTCTAGTGTGATGTGTAAGTCTTCCTAATTTTTCCTTGTTATATTCGAAAAACAACGTGTTTCTAGTTAACCAGATGCCCCATAACACATAGCTAGGTAGTTCTCTATGTGAGGAAAAATATTTATCAGTCACCCAGAATCCCATACATTCCAATAGATTTAATTTATCCCAGTGAATTTGTAATTTGAAACTATTTGAAATTTCCATCCATACAACTTTGGTGAATTGGAATTAAATGGATAAATGGTTCATAGATTCACAATCATTTTTACAGAGGCAACACCAACTAGACCCAATACCGTTTATCTTTTGATCATTATCTCACATAAGGATCTTATTAGCTAAACAAGCCATAAGAAAAATCTTATTTTTAAAGGACATGTTAACTTCCATACCAACATCCACCACCACTATCTCACATCGCCCATTCCTTCTATGATTTTGGCTTTATATCGTAACTTAGTTGTAAGCATTGTTACAAGGAAAATATATCTATGGCTAGGGGAAAAGAAAAATAGACGAAATGACACCCAAAAACAAACTCTAATATCAAGTATGCTATATAAATAAAATTCTAAAAAGACAAGGCTAGAATCCTACCTTGCCCGAACGATCAAAGAAGACCGTCATTGAGCACATGACTGAAAAATTCATACCTGCAACTTGTCCTCAACAACTAAGATATGAAATCATGTGGTGATAATATATAATGTCAGCATATAAATTATCATAATCCATTAACATACATGACAAATACTCCCATGGAAAATAATTCAAATATTTGCAATATATCAATTGGACGAGAAAATAGTATTTTTATTAAAGTAATCAACAAAAGTAAATAGGTGACAAACTTTTGTAATGACACAGATCGGAACTGAGAAACTAATTCCCTCCATCTAGACCTCCACCACTTCAATCCTCCGCAAAGGAAAGCTTGTATGTAGGATTCAATGGGGTTCACCATCACAAAGTAGGAAGATCTTGGAGGATGAACACAAGAAGTTCATACTTTCAAGGACAAAGGGTTGCAGAATCAATATGAAGTGAAATTTCTCCATAGTGTCTTTTCTGTCAAAGTTGAATTTTTTTTAGGCTTGGATATGGCTCAATTTATAGCCTCCAAATGAAACTGAAGGGTTGAGTCAAAGTGTTTCCAATATATCGAAGGTCAAGGATCATGGATCTCATGACATGGCATGGAAACCAAATATAGTTTTTAATTTTTGAGCACCAAACTCGATGTACGCGGGATGTATTGGAGAAACATGTGTATACGCTTGTTTTCTAACTGGTAGGGTGCGTATATGTGCAAAAATATGTATTTTTGGCTCTGGAGTGAAAAACAAAGGCACTTCAAGTTTGTTGAAGAAAATGGAGGGACATGCAATCAAGATGCATGGAGTGAGGAAAAATTTGTTGTAACATATGCCCCCTAATGTGTGAGGTCATAGGAGTATCTGCGATGGCCGAAATATATTATAATTCCTAGAAGTGGAGTAATGAAGACTCGACTAGAAGTACTAGTTACTCACAAGAATATTACAATCCATAATGACTTTGTACACAAGGCTACCAATTTGAATTACAATGTAGATCCATGTGGATATATATCAAATATATTTTCATGGCCATGAATAGGCAATACAAAGTGGACATATGACATAGTTTTTCATAGTCACGAACAAGACACGGTGGAGTCCAATCTCAAAATCAACTGAAGATATCTATATAAAATGGAGTACAATATAATATTCCATGATCATTGAAGTCATATAGGTATTGGTCCAATGAAAGACAACAACATCTATGGTATGTTTATACTATAAGATTGATAACTTCTACACTATCCATCGAAGGTGCAAGTCTACATCGTATGAATAGAGGAGTTGATTTTGAAAACAATGAGAATTTGTTTGATTACTGGTCATTAAGGTATATCATTAACAAACGTGAGATAACCCACCAATAATTAAAGTAGGTTTCAAGGCACCAAGTACATTCCACAAGTGTGAATAAGGGTGTTGAGGTTGAACACTTGAAGAATCCATCGACCAGGACACATTGATGTATTCCCAACTGTCGATGGCAGGAGGACCTTCCACTGATGTCTGTAAGCCTCTAAGCACTGATAGGTGTTGAAATATTGTAACTTCAAAGAGTATTCTATTTATTATTGAGTTATTGTTCATTAGATCAATCCCCTTTTGTGGATTGATCATGTCGGGCATTGTAATTGACCAAATCCCCTTTTTTGGATTGGTCAAACCCTAAATATATTGTGAAAATTAAGAAGTCGACCCCCAGGCTAATTAAAGTGGTTTTAACCACTAAGAATACAAGTCGACCCTTCCTAGTGAAGAGACACCTTTCCAGTGCTTGCCAGTTTGTATAAATAAAGGAATTCAGAGCCTCATTATCTTACTCACTCATTCGCTCATCTAGTGCACAAGTTTGGTAGCTGCAGTTGGAAGAAGGAAGAGAGAGGTGCATTTCTCAGTGTTATATATTCTCTAGTGTTTTGGTTTATTGTCTTGGAATTGTATTGGCTATCTATATTAAGGAAGTGTTTGCTCAATTTTCTCCCCCATGAGGGTTTCCCATGATAAATGTTATGTATCTTGTGATTGTGTTTCTCTCAGTGATCATATCTATGCTATGGTTATCTAGTAAATTTAAAATAAACCTAATAATAGCTTAAAACTTAACATGGTTTCAGAGATAAGATGAAGAGAGAATCTTTCACTAGATGAGCAAAAACGTCACTGTTGTCATACAAGAAAATTAGGGTTTTCTATTGAAGAGGAATTTCATCCTAAAAATCATCAAGGAAATGCATCATAGCCTAGAAAACTCTTTGAAAGCCTCAAAACACTTTTTTAGTGGATATAACTCTCGAAAAGTGAAACCCTGGTTTTCACTGGTACCAGAAAACCAAAAAACCAGAAGTACAAGGAAACCAGGAAACCAGAACTAGTACCAGAAGTACTAGTCCAGAATTTTGTTGGTCAATTTTGAGGGGAAAATTTTGATTTTATGAAATCTAACTACGCTAGGATACTCACCTCAGCCAAGCGCACCTCCTGGTAAGTTCAAAATTAAATTATGAGCATTTTCAATTTTTGGTCATTTTCCTAGCTCCAGGTAAAGATGTTTGCAAGCACTAAGCTTGTTGACAAGCTAGAAGGTGTCGAAAACTTTCATTCCTAGGATTATAGGATTGCACTCATTCTAAAAGACAATGAACTAGAAATATTCATTAAAGAAGATGTACCAAAACCTACCGATGTTTTAGAGAAATAAAAACACCAAAAGGACATAGTTAGGGCCAAAAGAATCATTGCAGATTCTATTAAAGATCACTTGAATCCTTAAGTGGCTTCAAATAACTCTCCAAAAAAAATGTTTGATTCCCTAACTAGGATGTATGAAGGAAAAAATATCAACCGGAAGATGAATCTAAGAACTCAACTCAAAAATACACGGATGCAGAAAGGAGAAACAATTCAAGAGTATTTCTCTAGAATATCACAATTCATGGAACAACTAGAAGAAATTTGTGATACTATAGATGAAGATGAAATAATAATGAAGGTCCTTAATGGTCTCACAAGACCTTGGGATGGATTCATCAAAACTATTTGTGTCAGAAAGGATAAACTACACTTTGACAGTCTTTGGGAAGAATGTGTTCAAGAAGAAGCAAGAGTAGCTAACAGAGAAGCAATACTATCAAGAGATGAAGATCAAGACCTAGTTTCTCATACTAAAGGAGGAAGGAATAGGTCTTACTTATAGAAATAAAATCGTCAACATAAGGAGTCTCACCCCCCATAAAAATTCATACATAAATAATCTCACCCTCCAAGGAGATTCCATAAGTTTTAGAAAGGTCAAAGAAGAGAAAAAGATTTCTCAGCCTACCAATGTTACCGTTGTGACAAGATGGAACATATTGCTAAGAATTCTCCAACTAGAAGAGAAGAATACAACAAGAGAAACAATAATCACCATGCCCACATAGTTGAAGACAAAGAGCCACCCAAAAAGATGATAAAAGAACAGATTGAAGGCTATGTCTTAATCTCTTCCCTCTCAGTATTAGTGTCACCTGGTGAGGACACTTGGCTCAAAGATAGTGGTGCTTCCAAGCACATGATAGGTCAAAGATACATTCTCTCTTTCCTTACACTTGGAGACAATTATCAGTACCCTATCAAAGGAGTAGGAAAATCAAATTAGAAACTTGATTCAGGAACCTGTTGGGCACTCAACACACCCTAAAAAACCTTATCAATTTTTTACTTTTTTGGGTACCATTTGATATTCTTCACTGTTTGATTCAATTTCATTTTGGGAAATGTTTTGTCTTTTCTTATTTTCATGACTCTCATCACCTATTCAGGTTTTCTCGAACTTATGAAACCCCATGACTAAAAATACCTTAACACCTGAATAAAGAATCGACAGAAAAACACTGCACCCAACGCACTTAGGTTCAGCATCAGAAGGTATTCAAAGAAGAAAAGGGAACCACTCGGAAAACCACAGTCGTTGAGCATCTATCTACATCGGCATCGGTAGAATATAGTTCTAGTTTACGTAATTTTTCTCATAAAGGTTCGAGAGATAATCGATCCCCTTTGGCATTCGTAAAATACGAGGAGGATAGTCATTAACGAAGGATGAAAAGAAATCGTCGATGGTTGATGCCCAACGCACTTTATCAGGATTGAGGAAAACCCAGAAGGATCACAACAAATATTTTGACCACGATAAATTTATCCACGATTGTCGATCCCTGGTGTGTTTTCGGCATAGGGAATTTTTCAAGGGAGATGATCCGAAGGCGCATTGATAGGTTTATCGTCGATCGCCGATCCTTGACACATTTTTGGCATCGACAAGATAAATTTTTTTTTAAACTAATAAATTAAGGAAATTCCCGACTCCGATAAATACAAGCGGATTTAGTCTCTGGTATCGAACGCCACGTGTATTTAGTAGGTACGAAGGTCATACGGTCTAGTCCTATCCCGAGTCAGTCTTGGTTCCCTAGGTCCCAGTCATACCTCCAAGTCATCTTTTCCGCATCAGCACTATACGGTAAGATCGATCGGCATAGAGATTTTGTAGGAGAATATCATTGAAAACGTTCATAGCATAATCCTGATCCCCAATCCACCCACTAAAGGAGTGACACGACGGGACATTTTCAGCACTAGATACGATCGGATTTTGGGAATTTAAGGAGATAATTAATACCCAATCCTGCGTTAGTTGTTACCTTGTGCGCCAATCAAAATAGCCTTTTAAAATCACCAATATACCACATCACCACTTGTGCCTCTGCCATCAACCCATGATGAATTTAAGTTCTAGAGATTCAGTGGTAGATTTATTGAAAATTCACTCATAACCCAAATTGAATGGCGGATGCGACACGATAAGATCTTTCATTTTTAAAATATCTTGAGCCATTGTGAATGAAGTCATTCTGCACACAAGAGAATTCCATAGTGTCTGAAGGATCAAGATGAGCAACTCAAACTCTGTATTGACCCCATGATTATCAAAATAACTAGGTTTTAAAAAGCTTCAGAGGTATTATATGAGTCTATAAATTCATTGGATATAATTTATATGTGTTTATCCGATTTTTACATAGTCTCTAAAATTCTTCTTAAGTTGCAGAAACAATTCCGCTGAGAAATCCAACCACCAGACGCTCACCGAGAGCACCAAAGATAAAATAACAAGAGATAGGAAAAGGATCTTCTCCAGGGATCGTGAGGGAATTGGAGTACATCCCTAGGCCAAAGCCTGTCATCAAGACAGGAACGAATAAATTTTCCATCCAGCCTCTAGCCTTTGGCGATACAGAGGCAAGAAATGGGTCCAATATGGCGCTCCCATAGTGGGGGGATCTATTTAACAGGAACAACCGAGAAGAATACCCAGAATATGTCCCAGACAATGATCCAGATGTAAGGGAGCTCGACGAACAGGTGTTCCTGAACATCCAACGGTCGTATCTATACACGGCGGCAAGCAGAACCCCCATTTTCCCCTACATAAAGGTCCTGAAGTGGCTCATCAACCACAAAGACACACATAAATGTTTAATCAATGATGACAATGGCATGTGTGTCGGAGTTTTCCTCCCGGTATAAGATCAGAAATATTACAAACTTAGAGACCCAAAGAAGAGGCTAAACGTAGACTTCGTGGTGAAGTTTTGCGAACTCCAAGACACCAGTCGGGTGATGGCCTCATGTTGGAGGGAGGAAAAAGTTTTACCAACCAGATCCCAGGCTGGTATGAGACAGTTAACTTGAGGGAGCCATACATATATTTGATGGCTCTCATCTATCGGTTATACGGAGAGAAAGACTGCTCCAAGTTTTCGGAGGAATCGATGCCTTTGGCATACACAGTTGCGATCGTCGGGTGCAGATTCAACTAGGGAGAAATAATATCCAAGTAACTAATCACCTGTGTGTAGCAGGCTCATACGTCAAAGGAAGGGGAAGCACCAACTTTTAACATGGCTTCATACCTGCTTGATGTCATGTGCGCTAGGAATGGCTTCGCCAGCATGAATCTAAGATGGCATGTTGTAGAGCTCCCGCTCCATGTCTAGTTCAACGTGCTATGGAAAAATAGGTATAAAAAATCTTACTCCCTCAGCTGTGATGAATTCATCGCCCAAATTTATTTCATTATTTTTAAGAAGGAATGCCCAAGGCTATTGTTAGAAGCCAAGAAAATGATATCCAAGGTAGGCCATTGGTATTTGGACAAGCTCTCCACCTACATCAGGGTGTTCGGGGCCACTGGAGCACCACATATCCTACCAAATCATGTCCCAGACTGGCTCATCGTCAAAGAAATATGTTATCATACCATCTTGCAAGGCTACAATTCCACCCTGGTCAAAGACAAGAAACAGTCTTTCATACCCTACGATTTCCATGTAGGGTTTTATTTGGTAAAGGATACTTCTTAGGCCAAATAATAAGGGTTGAGCCAACTCGAATTCAGATTCTCGATATGCCTAGTCCTGCAACATTCTTCACATGTGTTATCCTGTTGGTTGTATGCTCACGATAAGTTCAAAGAAGAATTCTTCACAGAGAACGCCCAAGACTGGGATGAGGTGGTGCGAAGGATGGCCAACCCGAAAATGACTAGGTTCAAGGCCATGAGCATGGATGAATAGGCAGAAACAATACATAAGTCGGCTCAAGAGGCCTTTAGATCCATGGAATAAATCAGAGAGGCAGAGGAAACATAGGTGCAGAACAAGGGATTTTCTTTGACACCCGAGGCACAGGAAAGAGGATTTCTCCTAATGGAACAGACACATAGAGTAATTGATCAGCTACATAATGACCCAGATCTCGTAGACATGATAAGGGTCTGTGCCAACAACCCAATCGAAATTTGAGGAGGTCAAAGTGACCCAAAGCCAATACAAATTGAAGACAACATTGGGTTAGATAACCATGTATTTTCAACGCCACAGGCCAGATCACCAGGGGATGTTTTGGTTCATCCTGAGATAGCGAGTAAATTAGGGAGATCAAGTGCACCAAACCCCCTACATGACTTAATAACGATCTATGATGATGAGGAGAGTTCGGAGGTTTCCCTGGTGACTCTGGTACATATCACCGAGGAAAAGGAACCCAAGAAAGAATCTTCCCAAGATCTCGATGATCATGTTAAAATCCTTCCACAGAGTGACCAGGATGTCAAAAATGTCTTAGACACTTAATTACTCGATGCACCAGGGACCCAAGTGGACAACTCAAAGGATGATCTAGGGTCAGGTGAACACGAAGAAGAAATTCCATAGTAAGAAATCAACATCTCAACAACCGATTATCAAGTAAGTACCAAGCTTGGCCCTGATGTATCAATTTTGGTTGTTCCTTTACCTCTCAATGAGAAACAACTAGAGTCCGAACTTTTGGAACACACATAAGAGGTTCAAGAGCCCGTTCTTGAACATATATACACCGTCGGGAGCCTAGGAAATAGGCTTACATGGGGAGAACAACAAATCCCTGAACCTGTGAATGAGGTCATTGATATACAAACCATAAACTATGACTGAAAGAGGAAATCCATCATGAAGAGAACCACCAAGAAGAGGAGGCTTACTTTGGAAAACTCCATCCTCATCACCACAGAGGAAAAATTGATTAGCACGGAGCATGCCAAGACGTCTGAGCTTATCGGTGCATGGATGGAAATCATAGATGCCACCCTTGATAGAGCGAGGAAGCATGAGGAGGAGCTGGCTGTTGCACTGAAGGATTTGGAGCATCTACACCATTTGGCGAAATATTATCAGGACTCCACACAGGTCATGGTGTTCTTGAGAAGTGAATTCTAGGATGCCTACAGTAAATTCTTAAATGCATGGCACCTTTTCACTACAGGGATAGTCGATTTCCAATAAGACACCCTTATGGCACTGGCGACATGCAATGATATGGAAATATGGCATGAAAAAACACACCAAGATATGGAAAGGATCGATTACATTAGCGTGGTTCAACAGGGTTGCGACATCGAAGAGAACAACATTCGGGTACTAAGGGATGGAAGCATCGACCGCATAAATAAGTCATCCGAATACTAGGTGAAAATGGCCCAAGAACCGCATCAGGAGATCCAAGAGAAATGGGTCAGGTGAGAAAGGATTTGGACCAAGATCAATCGGGTGATGAGAGACATCGACCTCCCAGAATTCGACACACCTGAGGACTTTGTCGACTTGCATGACATATTCAAACTACATGTCAAACAAGACACATCATGGGATGCAGAGATAGAAAAGGTGGAAAAAATGGCATTAGGTCAAGTACAATAATTCATGGAGCACCCGATCAAGGCTCAGATAGTGTTACAATAGTTAAGTGCTAGAGTAGTCAAGTATCGGGCATGGGCAATGGAGATAAAAGAGATCCTTTCGGCCCCGATGGACCAATACATATTCTCCTATGCCAACACATGTGAGAATCGCTTCGTCAAATGGCAGAGTATGAGAAGATTCATCCACTCAAGTGAAACCATTTGATGAATCTTAGAAGACTGAGAGATGAAAGAGCCATGTGGCGATGTTTTGTTTTACTTAGCTTTCACTTTTGATAGTTATTTTTAGTTAAAATATGTTATAAATAAGAGGATCAACCTGTTAGAATGGTTGATGGTTTTTGCAAACACCCTCATTTTTTTATTTGTAAAGAACTATTTCAGAGCTACCTTAATTGAGAAGTCTTGTTTAGGACCAGAGACAAGTTTATGTTCATTTTTCATCAAAAGCGTGTGTGATTGGACCTAAAGAAGAATTATTTCTTATTTTATCTCATGAATGGATGTTGTAACGAGTAAGATCCTATGAATCTATTGATAAGTTATCTAACTCAATATTTTTATAGCTCTTGTCTCTAATGATGAAAAGTAAATCGTTGTGTTAATGCGTGATCAATGATTAGAGCTAAGGAAACTATTTTTTTTCCATCGTTTATTACATGTATGTTTTCTTATGATAATTTTATCTCAGTCAATGATTGGAACACCAACAGGTTAATGTATTAGTACTAGGCTTGTCATAGGCGTAAGAATAATTGTCTGCATGCTTGAGCATGAGGGTTGTCCCAAGCTCAACCTTCTTCATTAGTTAAGTATTTCTCCTTTGTTACCCAACTATTTTATACCAACATTTATCTTGTATCGGTCCCACCTATAAGAGAAAATACCAAAAGAGAATGTTCAAATTGGAGGAGGATCCTTCACAATAACATATCATGTCAATCGGTACGTAAATCCCATCGATTAATTGGTCAGATCACAATATCTGGAGAACCATTCCACCATTGAACGTTGCAGAGTCTAATTTGGCCTCGGTCATAAGTCTATTTCCTACTATTGAGTTAAATGGATTAGGACCCCTCAACAAAATTGGAGCTAGAAGGAGGATTGAAGAATTAATGGTTCACAATATTTAATATATAATATTTCACACAACCTATCGATTCAAAACAACCCACATGCATGGATAGTCATTCTCAAGATATCCCACACACACTAAGTACTCCTAAAATGAGTAACTCACCCCAGCAAGAGGAAGAATAGTTATTTTCTAAAATACCTTACTCTCTTCCTCACGAGGAGTTGAAGTAGTTTAGAAGAATCACAAGACCTTTCGCCCAACAAATTAGAACACTGCCCTTAGCTCCATTACTTCCTCATAGAAAAGAAATAAGAAGACCAGTACTTGACACCCACAACCAGGTTTTTGTTCACACAGTAGAATAACTGATATATTTCTCCCTCACCGAAATCGAACATCCTCTTAATCTAATCCCCGAAACACCAGTCGATAACTACTCTGAGCCCAATGATTTTTTCGACGAGGAAGAGTTTAACTCAGAATGCTCAATTTCGGAGTTAGATGACATGGAATATAACAATGATAATAATGAGGAAAGGGGAAACCCACCTCATAATAATCAACCTTGGTTGGCCAAATATGCTCTAGCGATCCCCGAAAGAGTACATAACCTTCCTCGACATCTAGAAAAGTTACTCCCTAAATTTGACCCTGAAACCTCGGGATTTCCTGAAGACCATATCAAAACATTCATACTAGTTATCATATTTATGAATGTTCAACATGAAGATGTAGTATGCAGGATTTTCCCCTATACTTTTGAGAATTCAACGTCCATGTGATATTTTAACTTACCTGTAGTGTCCATAACTAGTTCGACGAAGTTCCAAAAGGATTTTCCAGATAAATTTGCAGAAGAAACCACTATAGGAGCTTTGATGTATGATTTGTTCTCTGCCACGATGAGTTCAAAGGAGAAGGTTAAATACTTTAATCAATGGTTCAGAATTATCCTAAACAAATTTCAACCAGAAGCTAAACCCACTCAGGAGTTGCAAATCGAAGTATATGCTAATGCTCTCCCAGCTTCTATTTCCATGTTTGTGAAGAGGGCTGCTAAAAGAACCTTATTTGAGAATTTTGAAGAAGCCAAAAAAACAGAATTCCAAATGAGGGGATATAAAGAAGGCTAGGTCTCCTCAGTTAAGAAGGAAGTTCAACCTCCTCCCAGGAGAGGACTCATGTTCACCATAGCTCCAGTGAAACAAATAGAACAAGGTCCCAAAATAGGAAGTGGATACATAGAAGACCTACAACACATGGTTAATAAGTTGCCAAATGCAATCATAGACATGAAAAGAAGTGAAGAGGATGGAAACCAAGTCCAGAGGCCCTATAAACCTTTTTTTAAAAGAAATCCACCATTCAAAGCGATTGAACCTCCCCCAACCAACTCAAACATCGACTTGGGAAATGTATCATCTAAATCATTTTGTACCTATCACTAAGAGAAACATTCTAAAAGATACTGCCCACAATGGGTGCATTCCATGAATTTGATATCCAACTGGTTTCTAGATGAGGTTTCCCTTACTGAACAATCAAGTGACTCATCTATGAATTTTGTTGATCAGGAAGAAGTTGATCCACTAGAAGAAACAACCATGCTGATATGGGGCCCTGA
The DNA here is from genome assembly GCA_010110895.2 of Picea sitchensis. Classification (NCBI taxonomy): domain Eukaryota; kingdom Viridiplantae; phylum Streptophyta; class Pinopsida; order Pinales; family Pinaceae; genus Picea; species Picea sitchensis. Next base: position 37,227 of record SNQJ01S0024587.1, on the reverse strand, counting down.
CCTTCCAATGCCTTCCAATGAGCTATTTGAGGTTCAAGAACCACCCGCAGAGGTCTTGGTCATGCAAACATAAAGTAGGGGTCAACCTGTCACAAACGAACTTACTAGAGCCCAAACTTCGAGAGAAAAACCAGCTCCCGATCACCTAAAATAACCTTTTGTCCCCTGAATAAATCCTATAAACATCCATACTGTAAGTTTTAAACCTGTGAAGTAAATCAATGCATATAGATTCTTAAGAAAAATAGAATTTAATCAATGTCTCATACATAGAGTACACAAAGATTTTATACCGGAAACCCTCAACAGGGAAAACCTTTCTTATATCCATTATATCAAATTTCACCATTCACTATACAATATATACAATGTTTTTAGGTATTCCGTAGATACCAAAACCCTAATCCCTAAAACTAGGATTATTTTTAGTAAACCACTAAAAATAGCAAAAACCGCCCAAAAAAACATTTCAGGGTGTTGCACGTAACCAGGGGGGCATACCTACCCCCCTAGGAAATCACCTGACGTACACAACACAAAGAGAGAACTACTATGAGGGATCATCAGATGCAGTTGTCATATCTGATGCACCCACACACACACATGCAAAGAATATAACACATACCCAACATTCTCCCACTTTTTGTTTTCTTTGCATACAGGGGTCTAGGGGATTATATAGTCAACAATCCAGGGCATCAATGCCCATTGTTACTCTACACCAGGACAAATTTTCTATGCTCACAGACTTTGTCCATGAATATGCAACATTCTTCAAAGTGTCAACCTTTTCCAACAACACCTTCTTCTCCTCAACCATGTCTCTCACAAAGTGATATTGAACATGAATATGCTTTGTCTTATAATGATAAGATGGGTTCTTTTCCAGGAATATTACACTCTGACTGTCACAATCTAATATCATTTCTTGTTGTACCAACCCAATACTTGAACACAATCTTTGTAACCATATTTCTTCCTTGCTTGCATGAGTGGTTGTCATGTATTCAGTTTCTGTAGTTGAGAGTGCCACTACAGCCTATCTTTTCCTCATCCAACTAATTTCTCCTCCAAATAGGTTAAACACATACCCACTTGTAGATCTTTTGTGATCCATATCTCTAGCCCAGTCTACATCAACAAAGCCATGTATGTCTAGCACTCTGTCCAATCCTATTCTTCCTTGGTAGCACAATCCATAACTAGTAGTGCCATGAAGATATCTGAAGACCCTCTTTACTACTGCCCAATGCTCCTTCCCTAGTTTTGACATATACCTGCTCAAAACTCCCACTTCATGTGCAATGTCCAGTCTAGTACAGACCATTTCATACATCAAACTACCAACTACATTGGCATATGAAACATGGGACATGTCCTCTTCTTCTTCCTGTGTCTTGGGACACTAATCTGCAGATAACTTTAGACCTATAGGAATAGGAACCTTGACCAATTTACTTCCATGCATATTAAACCTCTGCAATATTGTCTCAACATATTATCTCTGATTCAACTAGAGTTTCCTATTTGCATGATCTCTTTTAATCTCCATTCCCAGAATGAAGTTAGCAACACCGATATCCTTCATGTCAACTTTGGAGGATAGTTAGGATTTCACCTCCTTAATAACATCCGTGTTATTTCCTACCAACAACATGTCATCAACATACAACACTACATAAATGAAGTGATTACCAACCTTCTTGGAATATACATAGTGATCATCCATGATTCTTACAAATCCCAATCCAACGATGTATGTGTCAAACTTTTGGTACCACATCCTAGGTGATTGCTTCAGACCATATAGTGACTTCT
>SNQJ01S0024587.1:14057-30203 GCA_010110895.2 Picea sitchensis | reverse complement strand
ATCACCATCAACCAATCATCACATAGAACCTGATAATGCTTCCTGAGACTTCTTCAATTTCTAAAATTCTTCAATTCTTGGAGTACTTTGATCCTGTAGATAATATTACTCAATGTATTCTCTGAAACTCCTCCAATTTTCACTCTTTGAATCCTCCCCAAAAAGTGGTTATAGAAAGAATGGTAGACTTTATTCAATTCTGGTCTGTTCAGAAGACCCAACTTGTACAGCATGCCCCGCATTCAATATTTAACATCTGATTTATGTCACTTCCTTTTAACATTAGGGTCGACCTGACACTTTCTTATTTTTTAATTATTTTCTTTAATTATTTTCAGGGCCTACATGTACTTCCTTCTTCAATTCACTTTGTCATCTTCAAAAATTCATTTCTCCTCAACCATGAGGATCCACGTGATGTGCCACATACCACTGGAAACAACATGATGTATACTATCCATTCATGGGTGATGTATATGCATGTGCATTGTCCTTCATGTCCAAATACCTTTATCAATATTGCGGTCCAAAACCCATGACTCGGGTTTACATCAATGACAACAATCAATCTTCCAACAATTATCTGCATACCCTCTCCTACTGTGAGATCATTTGATATAATTGATTTTATTTCAACAGAATTCCCTGAGCGAGTGGGAGAGGAGGACATCTGTTATTTGAAAAATCATATGGTTATGGTGAGTTTTTTTCTATCTCTGTCTTGAGGTACATGTAGTCCTTTCCATATTACCACCTTTCCCTTTAGGTTTTTCCAGACCACCAAGAAGACACTTAATCACTTTTCCAAGGTTGTTCATCTGCATAGGTTAGATAGAGAGCTCCTTTAAAACAACTGTAGGTCTCCCAATGCTTCTTGTGTTGTACATAAGTGATGATTTAGGAACAAAGTTCATCTTATTGCATGAACTAAAGTCAACCAATGTCTTTCTAAACACAAACTTAAAAATCACAAAAGTTCTATAACAAGAAACAAAAAACAAAAATGAACTCCATAATCAGCCTACCTTAAAACAAAACATCATGAAAACACACCAACACATTTATTTATGTTTAATGAAAATATAGTTTTAGGGATTTTCCATTCACTGGGAGGGCGTCATCTTCCCACCTCAGATTTTGCAACCGATACATGCCTACACCAATGTTTTTGGCTACCTAAAAAGGTCTGATCCATAGATTCTAAAACTTCGAATGTTTTCTCTTCAACTCATTTCCTCTGTCCCATTTTAGGACTACGTCTCCTACTTCAAAATTCTTCTCTTTGAACTTATGTTTATCAAACCATATTTTAACTATTTGTTGATGAACTATGGAATTTGATTTTTCTTTCTCCCTTTCTTCTTCCAGCATGAGGAGGGTATCAATTGTTTTTGTATAAATGATGAGGGTTTTCCTCCAGAATCCTGAGCAAGATGAAGAGATGGAAGATATAGCCCATTCGGGAGAATGGATTCATGTCCGTATACCAAAAAGTGTGGGGAATTCCCTATAAATTCCTTGGGTGTTACTCTGTTAGTCCATAAGGCATTATGAAGTGAATTGTGCCAATTCCTCTGGTTGTCTGCAATTTGTTTCTTTAAAATCCTCACTAGGTTCTTATTGGTTGATTATTCCACTCCATTCCCCTATGGATTGTAGTTTGCAGAGTATATGATTAGGATTCATTTTTCTAAAGAAAACTCTGTTAATAGGGTGGAATAAAAGTAAACAACATTATCAAAAAAAAGGATGAAAGGCATACCAAACCTTGTAATCAGTTGTTGTTCTATGAATTGGATCACCACCTTTTCTTTTACATGATTAAAATGGATTGCCTCTGTTGATTTTGTGAAATAGTTTGTGGAAGTCTGTATGTATCTATGTTGTTTTGAAGAAATCAGTGTAATTTATCCTATGATATCTAGCCCCCATTGATCAAATGGCTTGGAGACTACCACAGGTTGGAGTGGGACAACTGCTCTCTTTTACCTCCCCATGATTATTTGACAAGTTTTACAGTTTCTAGCATATGTGTGAGCATCCCTGAACAGAGTAGGCCAATAATAGCCAACTCTCAGTATTTTGTGGGAAGTGGTGTGGCGCAACATCCCTACCTAAGCGGGTTCTTCTTGACCTCCCAGTATTTGGATATTTCTATTCCCCTGAGCTGAAATGACACTTTAGTTCCCACTGGAACCTTCAATGCATATAAAACCACAAGTCCTTCTTAGAAGTTACACCTGCGCGAACAAGCACTAGGAATTAACCTCCACTCCACGTGACCACCCGGCATGAGCACTGACTTAACACGAAAAGGTGTTTCGGATTACATGACTTCAATATTTATATTGTGAGTCTCCCCAACTCCTTTGATTCCCAAAACCCTGAAATAGGCTAACGAGTCTTTAACTCCACCCTTATGTCTCAACCGTATGACCTCCAGTCACGTTCTGGGGCCTCACCTCTGAGCTCGTCAGGATTTTGTGACTCGTGAGTTCGCGATGTGAATCTTCCCCTTTTTACCTAAGTCTAAACTCGTGACTTATTTGCTACAGATCAATGGTCCTGGATCTCCCACGATCTGATGGTCCAGATCGTGTCAGGACTTTGCGTATCGAGGATTCCTGAAACAACTTCCTCCACACTTTCGAATTCCGAAGTGTCAATATTCCAACCACCAATGAACGACTTTCATTGATCCAGGTCTAACGACTTCTAATCCTCTCAATCTTATGAGTTTTGAAAGACACACAGCCTTAACATCCCTGCCTATCCACTGGATCTAATGGTCCACGAAAAATCAATGTTTCTCCCTACGAGAAATTCAACCGTCCGTTTAATTTCTCAAAGACTCCTGATCAAATAACTTGGCGTCTTTCCTTATGAGCTTGGTTTCTGTGAGGTGACTGTGACCCTCATCTTTCCTTTTAACTTTTGAAGACTCTATCCCTCTTGATATTGATGCTAGTTACAAACTCAAAGATCCCGAGGGACTCTTACACGCACTCCTTGCACCTTCACGATAATATCTGATTATCTAAAATCTTCCAATTCTACACACTCCTTGCGACAATAGTTCTTCAACCACTCACCTGGTTGGAAAAGTATAAGAATTCAACTTGACCTGCACACACCTTGCACATATCTATGCTATACTTTCACTTTTGTTGGTATGAGAACAACTCTATCTCTCCTGATCTTTTCTGAGGTAAAACTTAGAATCTTGTCAATACACTCCTTGCGAACCTTCACTGCACTCCATGCAAGAATTTCTCAGGAAGAGAAATAATTGAAACTCATAGTCTCCCTCTCAAAGAATTTATACATTTAACATGAAATCATACACACAAAGCATTGAAACAAATGCATAATAGAGCATATACAAAAATTGTAAACATACCATTCAATAGACGCAAACAATATTCATAACAACACCATGAAATTGAGTCAAAGCATTCTTCTATTAACTCAAGTGCTTATGTACATGGTTTCTATAGCAACAACTATTTTCTTATACAACTTCTACAATCTATGTTTTTCTCTTCTCTCTTTCTTTACAACTCTACTCTTCTTACTCGTACATAATGAGAATAATGATACAATACAATACATACGAGGGAGATTTCTTGAGTTTTCCCTCCTACAACCTCAAGCTATCTAATCAAATTAAAGCCTACATCTAATTTACATTCATTACATTAATTGTTTACAATCGACAAATGAGAGCAATGCTCAAGATTTGCGTTACAATCCCCAAAATATTTAAGATCACTTATGTCTCTCTAGATATTACATTAATGTGTCATCCTTTTTAAATTCAAAATATCTTCAAAATGTGCGCTAGTGCGTATCCATCTGTCCTCCGCTTGCGCTTGCTTGCGATGCTCCTGCCTCATACTCCTTTGGCTGAAAAATTCATGGAATCTTGTCCATGAGCTCCTGCACCGTCTGTCCATGTTTTTAGATATCGTCTTCGCTTTCCCAACTGGAATCCTCAATTGGTTGTCCCTTCCACTTTAATAAATATTCAAAATATGTCTTCCTTTGGGTTTCTTACCAATTCTCTGATCAATGATTCTTTCCATCTGTGTCTTTTCAGCTACAGGCATCCGTTTGATCCACTGAACTTAATTTTGATTCTCTTCTCCTCCTACTTCATCTTCTCTGTAAGAATACATATCTTCTACGTTGAATATGGGTGATATGCCCACATCATTTGGAAATTCTATCTCATAAGAATTTGCCTCAATTTTTCTGAAAATATTACATGACCCTATATTTTTCATATTCAACTTATTGTATGTTCCCCTTGGGAATATTTCCTTTCTTAGGTGTGCTAAGACCAAATCTACAACCTCGAACTGAAGCTCTCTTCTATGCTAATCTACTCTGCATTTGTATTCCTAATTGGAATTCTGCAGCCACTCTTTAATCTTACTGTGGAGATCCTGCATCTCTACTGCAAAATATTTTGCTCCAACACTCCTGAAATCAAACTTCTCTAAGTATCTCAACTCAGATACTCCTCTTGGCTGCATTCCATACATTATCTAGAATGGGCTCTATCCTGTACTCCGGTTAGCTGAGTCATTATATGAAAATTCCACTTGTGGCAGAATCTGATCCCACTGATTATGATGTTCAATGACTAAAATCCTCAATAAGTCTCCCAAACATCGATTTACTACCTCAGTTTGTCCATCAGTCTGAGGGTGATATGCTAAGCTAAAACATATATTTGTCCCTAGCTTCTTCCACAGTGTCCTCCCAAAATGACCAACAAATTTGGTAACTCTTTCTGAAACAATACTCTTGGGTAAACCATGAAGTCGAACAACTTCTTTGAAAAATAGGTTTGCAATGTGTGTTGCATCACTGGTTTTCTGACATAGAATAAATTGTACCATTTTTGAGAATCTGTTGACTACCACAAATATGGAATCACAACTTCTCTGTTTCCTCGACAGTCCTAACACAAAATCCATGCTTACTGCGTCCCATGGACTCTCTGGTACTGGAAATGGTTGATACAACCCTGCATTTTGTCTTTTCCCCTTTGCATGCTGGAAAATTCTACACCTTTTGACAAAATGTTTGACATCTATCCTCATTCCTGGCCAATAATATAGACTATTCAATTGTGCAAATGTTTTATCATGGCCAAAATATCCACCCAATCCCCCACTATTTTTTTCCTTCAAAAGGTTTTCTCTCATAGAACTCTTCGAGATACACAATTGATTCCCTTTGAATAATAATCCATCCAGGACCAAGTATTCAATCCATTGTCTTCTGTCTCTTAGAATAGTATTCTCACATGCTTCATAAGCGTCCTTGAAATATGAATCATCTCGATACATGTTCTTAAGGATATCAAAACCTAAGGTCTTCACACAAAACTCTTGTAGAATCAAACATTTTCTACTCAATGCATCAACAACCTTCTTAGCATTTCCAGAAATTCGATTTATAACAAAAGTAAAGTTCTGCATAAATTCAACCCATTTTGCATGTTTCTGGTTCAGTTTCTCCTGTCTGGTTATAAATTGTAAGGCCTGGTTGTCACTATACGAAACAAACTCTTTTGGAACCAGGTAGTGCCTCCATTTCTTCAGCGCTTGTATGACTACATAAAACTCTTTATCATACGTGGAATAATTTCTCTTGGCATCATTCAAATTCTCACTGAAGTATGCAATTGGTCTATTGTCTTGACTTAAGACTGGTCCAATCACAAATCCACTTGCATCACATCTCGATTGAAATGTTTTACTAAAATCTGGCAGAACCAAAACTAGCTGTCCAGTTATCTTCTCTTTCAACAAATTGAAACTTTTCTCTGCTTCCTCTGTCCAATGAAAATATTTATGTATTTTCTTGACTATGTCCATCATTGAAGCACAAATTCCACTAAAATTCCTGATGAACTTCCTATAAAAACTGGCTAATCCATGGAAGCTTCTAACTTCAAATATATTCCTTGGAGATGACCATTCTTTGATTTCTCTTACCTGTTCAAGATCCATATTCAAATCATTCGAAGAGATCATGAACCCCAAATAAATAAATTATTTCCTCATGAAAGAGGACTTCTTCAGATTTATCATCAACTTCTCTTGCTACAACCTCCTCATCACTAGATTTAAATGTCTCAAATGTTCTTCCTCAGTCTTACTAAAGATCAATATATCATCCAAATACACAATTACAAATTTTCCAATGAAATCTTTCAAGAATTCATTCATTAATATCATAAAATTACTTGGCATATTTGTCAAACCAAACAACATGACAAGCCCTTCATTTGTCTTGAATGTTGTCTTCCATTCATCACCTTCCCTCATTCTAATCTAATGATATCTGATTTTCAAATCAATTTTTGAAAAAAACTTTTCCCCACTCAAGAAATCCATCAAGTCACCCATCCTGGGTAAAGGAAATCTATACCTGATGGTGATTTTGTTTATAGCCCTCAAGTATATACACATTCTCCATCCACCATCCTTCTTTGGACTTAACATTGTTGTCACAATGCATGGACTCAAGCTTTCTCTAATCAACCCTTTGTCCATCAAATCCTGAACTTGCTTATTAACTTCTTCATTCTCCTGCAACGTCAATTTGTACACTTATTTGTTTGTAAAACTCACCCCTGGTATAAGGTTGATGTGATGGATTATACTTCTGATGGGCGACAATGAACAAGGTAAATCGTCCACCACTATATCAATGAAATTCTCCATCATTTCTAGAATCTCCTCAGGTATATCATCTATCGAGGTACTGGTCAATATGACTCTAGGTTTTCTCACCACAACAAACTACATTTCTTCATCTTTCTTGACTTCATCAAGAAGTTCCTTCCCACTCATGAGAAGTATAGTATTTCTTGTTTCTTCTTTCACCTTCTTGTCTTCAATTGGTAGCAACATATGCATCCTACCATTATTCTCCAAGGTGTAGGTGTTCTTTCTTCCATCATGAACAACATTTATGTCATATTGCCAAGGCCTCCCCAACAAAAGATGAAAGGCATCCATGGGAATAACATCACATAAGATCCCATCTTTGTATCTCCCTATCTTAAATTCAACTAAACACTAGTTAGTGATAGTTACCTGATATCCTTTTTGCAACTACGAAACCTTATATGGGCTCGGAAGTGCATCTGTCTCCAATTCCATATTTTCCACCATTTCTATGGATACTAGATTATCCATACTTCCACTGTCAACTATCACCTTGCATACCCTATCATTGGTCTTGCAAGTAGTTCTAAACAACCTATTCCTCTAGACTAGATTATCCATCTCTTTCTCTAGCTTCAAGAGAATTTTCCTCATCATTAAGGATCTCCTGCCTTCTGCATCTTCTGCCTCAACATTTCACCTTTGTGATTATGAAATGTGAGCTTTGCCTCCTCCATATATTTTTCTATCGGAACATTCAAAATATTTGTGTCCGATCTTTCCACAGAAAAAACACTTTATTTCACCACATTTTCCTCTTTCTCTTCCTCTTGTTCGAGGAAAAGTATTTCTATCAGCATATTGTCCTTCTTGTGATCTTCCTCCCCTTTATGGGTGATTATGAGGTTTGTTTTCTTCATCCTTGGGCTTCTGTACTCTGTCCTGGGAAATTATTTTCCTCTTCTCTGACTTCTACCTCTGCCCCTTTGACCTTGATTTCGGGCCAATTTCACTTATGACTTTGAAGAAATCTGATAAGCATCTTCCACATTCCTAATTGTCACCATGATCATCTCATATTGAATCTCATATATCAATCCATTCATGTATCTGACATCTTTTGCATCATCACTCTCACGATGACCATCTCTGATGTTGAGTTTGTAAAATTTCCTAGTGTAGTCTTTCACTGTCATTCCCTTATGTCTCAAATTCTGCATTCTTCGAAACAGATTAATTTGGTAATATCTGGGTATAAACTTGTCTTTCATATTTTCTACCATCCTATCCCAATTTTTGATTCTTTGGTTTCCTTTGCAATGCCTATCAACTTGTATTTCATCCCACCATAGTGTTGCATGCCCTTTTAGTCTAGTGATTGTGTGATTTACTTTCTTATCTTCTTCGATGTCCTCATAGTTGAATTATTTATCTAGATCTCTAAACCAATATAGCAGCTCCTCAATGTCTAAGTTTCATTCATACATCGAGATGTCCATTTTTTCTTTGGACCCTATTCTTGCAACAACTTTGAATAGATGTTCATCTGCAACATCTTCAGCTACAACTTATTCTTCATCTTTGTCTTCATTTTCTCTTTCAGCCTCATTGATATCTCTAGTATCAGGTGTTCACCTTTGTGTTCTCTCCATAGCATCCAATCGAGCATGAAGTTCTCTCATTTCCCTTTCCACAGATGGATCAGGTAATGTTCTTTCTTGATGTCTCCTTGGAGGCATTGTTTCAATCTGTCCATGTAGAATTCAAATCACAAATTGTCCTTTGTCCATTATCGCTTATAGAAAACAATGATTGTAAGCTCTAATACCACCTAGCACAACACCCTTACCTCAACAGGTTTTGTTTGACCTCACGATCTTTGGATATTTCTATTCCCTGAGCCAAAATGACTCTTTAGTTCCCACTACAACCTTCAATGCATATAAAACTAGAGGTCCTTCTTAGAAGTTACATTTGCATAAACAAGCACTAGGCATGAACCTCCACTCCACGTCACCACCTGGCGTGACCACTGACTTAACCCAAAAAGGTGTTTTGGATTTCACGAATTCGTGATTTATATTGTGAGTCTCCCCGACTCCTTCGATTCCCAAAACCCCGAAATGGGCTAGTAGATATTTAGATCCTCCCTTATGCCTCAACCATATGACCTCCAGTCATGTCCTGGGGCCTCACTTCCAAGCACATCGGGATTTCACAACTCCTGAGTTCACGATGCGACTCTTCCCTTTTTTCCCGAAGTCCAAACTCGCGACTTCTTTGTTACAGATCAACACTCATGAATCTCCCACGATCTCATGGTCTAGATCGTGTTGGGACTTCGCATATCGGGGATTCTCAAAACAACTTCCTCCACACGTTCAACTTCCAAAGTGTCGATATTCCAACCACCAATCAATGACTTTCGTTGATCCAGGTCTAACGACTGCTAATCCTCCCGATCTTGCAAGTGTTGAAAGACACTCATCCTTAACCTCCCTATTGATCCACTGGATCCAACGGTCCATGGAAAATTTGTGTTTCTCCCTCCGATAAATTCAACTGTCCTTTTAATTTCTCAAAGAATCTTGGTCAAATAACTTGGCGTCTTTCCTTTTGACCTTGGTTTCTGCGAGGTTACTGTGACCCTCGTCCTTCCTCTGAACTTTCCAAGACTCTATCCCTCCTGAGCTTGACGCTAGCTGCAAACTCAAATATTCCAAGGGACTCTTACACACACTCCTTATGCCTTCACAATAATCTCTGATTATCTGAAATATTCCAACTCTACACACTCCTTGCAACAACATTTCTTCAACCAATCACCTGGTTGGAAAATTCTAAGACTTTAACCTGATCTGTGCACACCTTGCACAAATCTGTGCTACACTTGCACTTTTGTTGGTATGAGAACAACTCTATCTCTCCTTAGCTTTTCTAAGGTAAAACTCAGAATCTCGTCAATGCACTCCTTGTGGACCTTCACTGCACTCCTTGTGGGAATTTCTCAGGAAGAGAAACAATTGAAACTCATACTCTCCCTCTCAAAGACTTCATACATTCAACATGAAATCATACACACAAAGCATTGAAAAAAATGCATAAAAGAGCATATACGAAAACTATAAACATAACATTCAATAGATGCAAACAATATTCATAACAACACCATGAAATTGAGTCAAAGCATTCTTCTATTAAATCAAGTGCTTTTGTACATGGTTTCTATAGCAACAACTATTTGCTTATACAAATTCTACAATCTCTGTTCTTTTCTTCTCTCTTGCTCTACATCTCTACTCTTATTACTCATATATAACGAGAATAATGATACAATACAATACATACGAGGGACCTTTCTTGAGTTTTCCCTCTTACGACCTCAAGCTATCTAATCGAATTAAAGCCTACATATACATTACATTCATTATATTAATTGTTTACAATCGACATATGAGAGAAATTCTCAAGATCTGCATTACAATCCCCAAAACATTTAAGAGCACTTATGTCTCTCTAGATATTACATTAATGTGTCATCCTTTTGAAATTCAAAATATCTTCAAAATGTGTGTTGGTGTGTATCAAGTTGTCCTTCGCTTGCGCTTTCTTGTCATGCTCTTGCATCATGGTTTTTCCTGCAAAATGTCCACCTGCAAGACCATCATGGAGCTCCTTCAGAACCCTGTCTGCATATTCACGTTCGATACATATTAAAAGTACCCCATCATAATTAACACAAAAGAGTACCGAATTTATGAGGCAATATTGTGTTAATTTTAACTTGAGGGCTCTCCTTTCCCTAGGATTTAGGTTTTCTGGGCAAGTCCCATGATGTAGGAGATAATTTAGTTTCTCATACCAAGACTCTTTCCCTGAGGATACATATGAAGCTTCATTACACCACAATGTCAATGCATTCTCCCATCTGGGGTCTTCATTCACTTGGTCCTGGGCTTCAGCTGCCAGTTTGCATAATCCTTGTCCCTTAACTAGTTTAGCAGGTTTAATATCTAGATCAAATTATTGGACTACTTCCATCCAATTTCCTCTTCTTTCCCCCATCTCCTATTGAGTCAATAGGGATCGGAATGTAGGGTGAGGAATGATGACTTTGGTATGGTTCTTAAGGATGTAAGATCTAAAGTGTTTCACTGCCTTATCTACTACATAATCCTGCTTGTCTATAGTAGGGTAATTTATTTCGACCCCTTGGAGATTAGTTCTCATAATTGAGACTGGGGCCTCATTTTTGTCATCATCCTTCTGAGTCAATACTGTAGCTAACAATTGGTCGGAGGAAAAAGTGTAGAGGAATAAATATTTGCCAAAGTGCGGGCTTCACAACACTGGGGGATTGATATATTGTAGCCTTAATATTACTGAAAGAACATTTTCATTCATCATCCCACTTAAATTCAACATCTTTGTGGATCATGTTTTGTAGGGGTTTGATAGTTTCAACAAAATCGAGGGTGAATTTTCTCACAAAATAGATTTTCCCAAAAAAATATTGCATAGCCTTTTGGTTGTGGGGTAATGGAAGCTGAGCTATATACCTAATCCATTTTGGATCTATGTGAATTCCTGCTCGATATATAATATGACCTAATAGTTTACCTTCATCAACACCAAAGATATTTTTCTTAGGGTTTACGGATATACCATATTTCCTACACCTTTCGAAAATCTGGGTTAAGTGTTGGATGTGATCTTCTTTGTTCTTTGAATACACAGTCACATCGTCCAAATATACTACTACAAATTTGTTGATTATTCCCCAAAATGCTACATCCATGGCCCTTTGGAAGGTTTCCCCTACATTGATTAACCCAAAGGGCGTGCGTTTATAAGCAAAGGTTCCCCACTTGGTTTAGAAGGTAGTTTTCAAACGGTCTTCCTATGAAACTATAACTTGGTTGTAACCTGGAAAGCTATCTAGTAGGGAGAAAATCTCAGAGCCAGACATGGTCTGCAAGAGTTGCTCCATTGGTGGGACTGGGTAGTTGTCCTTTTTTGAAGCTCTATTGAGGTTTCTAAAATCTACACATAGGCAGATCTCCCCAGACTTCTTCGTTACTGGGACCAAATTTGTTATCCATGCAGAGTGTCTAAACTGGAATATAATCTTAGCATCAGGTAATTTCTTTAATTCCTGACACATGAGAGACTCGAGGGATGGGTGGCACTTCTGGTGCTTATGTTGGAAGGGTTTCACTTTGGGATTTAACGAGATTGTGTGTTGAATGATACAAGTATCATAAGTTTTCATATCTCGGTAGGACCATTCAAAGAAATCTTGATATTATTTGAAAAGTTTGAGATAGGTCTTCCTCTTCTCTTTAGAAACTGTCTTGTCGAGACTTATATTCTTGGGTTTTTCCGAGGTTCCTAGATTTATAGTTTCGTACATGGGACAAGAACTCCCTGTATTTGCATTTGTTGAACCTTTGAATTTTTCCCTTAAGTCAAAAAGGTTTTCTAAATTGGATATTCCCTTCAATATCATGTGAACCCTTGTTTTGTTAGTCGATTGGTCTGTATGAGGATCGGTTTCAGTTAATTTCTCTTGAAATAATTCATTGTCAGTAGCCAAGTCTTTAAAATTATCATGATTGGTCAAACAGTTTATGATCTCTTCATCTCCTTAAAAGACCTTCCAATTAGAAATATTGTTGGGCATCGATGGTTTGTAGAGTAGCTCCACAGTGAACCGGGAAGCTTCATAGTCTTCTAGAGGTGATAGCCTTGAGGCAACGGTGGCTAGAGAATCAGCAAGAGTGTTCTTTGTTTTGGGTATCATTGTAATGTTGAAGGCTTGAAAATGTTCTATTAGTTTTTTCACTTCGAGCTGATAATTTCGTGGGTGGGGAGAGTTACAATGTATAGTGTTCCTTACTTTTCTAACGATGATTTCAGAACCTCCGAAAACCTTCAATTATTTAACGTTTAAGTCCATGGATTTCTTTAGCCCTTGTACTAGAGCTTCATACTCAACGGTGTTGTTTGTGCATTCAAATTCTAGTCTACAGGAAAATAAAATTTGTTTACCTTTTGGATAAATGAGGATCCACCCTGCCCCTGACCCTTCTTGCGATTTAGATCCATCAAAGTATAAGGTCCAAATTTGTGTGAAAAAACCATTATTTCCCTTTTTTCTACCACCTTCCTCCTTTCCTCCTATCTGTTCCATGGTTTCTAACATTGGTTCCTGACAGAAGAGGGTTTCCTCCGCCGTTGTTGTCAAATTTTCTTGAAAACTCATTTTGGAGTTTTGAGTAAGAGGAACATCATATGAGAGGGGGGAGAAATTCCAAAAACCGGAGTCCCAGGAATAATTGCCTAGCACGGGGAAATCAGTCGATGAGGGTTCGTTGAGGGTTTCTAAGTCAATGACAATGTGTTTTAGATACCTTTCCCTATCGATCCTGATCATATTTGTGTTTCCCTTTAATGGTAACTAAAGGTGAGCCTAGTATGTACTAAATTATCCATTTAGCTTCTTAGATCAATCTCATCTAAGTAACAATCCATAAGATTCTGGGATATATACTACGATTATGTCAATCACTTGAACAAATTTAGGGTGTGTCTCCATTATGATCATTACATCTTTGATCTCTCCCATAACCTTCACCTGGGTGTTGGCATCCATATTAATCTCTATTTTTACAAGCGGCCTACACAGGGTTTTTAAATTCTCGTCACTCATCACAATATTTTTCATTAAACAACGCTTGTTACTCGTCGCTTTCTGCGTACCTGCTTTTCGATTTCGTTTTCATACTCACAGCTGGAATTCATGTTTGATTTCATCAAAGGGTTAATGTTCATATGGTTTATCGTCTATTTGTCGTGTTGTGTCATGAACATGGTTGTTTTCATGGTTATAACCCCTTGGTCTCAAACACACCTTGGTTACATATGTATTAAACCACCACCCATTTAGCATTCGACCAATGTTAATGGGGTTTTAATTTATAAAATCTTTGATTCAATTGTTTATTTGACATATTGATTTTGTGATCAAATCGTGGATATGCATATGATTGTTTTCAAATGTTATGATATTTATGTGTACCATTATGCTGAGGTGTCATTCCAAGTACAGCGTGGTATTATGTTTTTGCATGGCCTCGATCTACATGACTTTTCTCACATGCATAGCAATTAACACTCTCTCCTACCATTTTGAGCTGTCTTTGCATGACGTTGGGGAAGCCCGGGGCAATGGCTCTGTGCTTATTTTTTCAAACCCTACCATCAAATCCCATGTCGGTTCCTTTCTGTTAGCCATGGCTCCTGTAGTGAGAATTGAGCCTAACGGTGTCCAGACATTGTTATCGTTTGATAATGCCCGAGAAGACTTAGAGAGGAATGGCTGGTGTGTCTTTGTTGAAAAGTTCGAGGGTTTTAATTTAATAGTTTCTCAAGAATTCGCGCTAATGTTCGATGGTTGCAGAGATAAAATAGGAAATGTCCAGCTTAAGTTAAACGAAGATTTTATTAGCCAAGCCACCGGCCTGCCAGCTATGGGACAAAAGTGGTTTAAAAACTCAAAGGTTGAAGAGGTTCCCTGGTCATTATTGTTCACCTCAAGGAGGATTACCAACTACGACTGAGGTATGCCTGTTTCAGCTCTAAAACCTAGATGGCACAATCTGTTAGCTATTTTCAAATAGTTCGTTACCTGTGAGGGGAGATATGGTTTGGTTTTCTTATATCACATGCGGTTGCTCATGAGTTTTATCGATTTTCCCCTAAACATGCCCTATTTTCTCCTTCGAAGTCTATACAAAATGGCAAAGTGTTTTAAAAGGCAGAAATATGATTCTAGCCTGTTCCATCATTTTCTGATCAAGATTATTATTGTACATCAGTTGAAATTAAACGATGATTGTTGGGATGCCTTTCTGTTAAGAAATGGTTTTGTTAACAGTGAAATAGGACAGGTTGAGAAGTCTGTCGTCACAGAAACCCTCGTCGAGCCTACCATCCCTCCTCCTTCGCTCTTGCCCTATGATCCTTTTTCTAATGTGGAACCCTCAACCTATCCTGACACTACCCAACTCGTCACTCTACCAGATTCGTATCCCAAAGGTTGTGTTAAGTCTGTTAAAAAGTCTATAAAGAAAAAGTGTAAAGGCAATGCTGATATCAATTATAAGAGTAAAAGAGTCGCTCGTTGGGTTTCACGATGTGCTCGAAATAAAACTAAGCCCTGTACAGACCAAAATGAAATTGTGTTAAGTGAAGATTCTGATTCAGAAATTGAAAGATTTTTAACTGAAGAATATCCATATTCGTATGGACTTTGCTATGGTAAACCCTATGATTATGTTACAAACCTCCCACCATGTCTTAAAGATAATCCTGATTTCCATGGAATCAAACTCAGTAGTAAATCTACAGGTCAAATGGAAAATACCCCACCTGTTAATACTATCACTGCTAATACACAGTCTATTCAGCCGCAATGTAACAAATATCAATCATGGACCGATGGGTATTATAGAGACGTGCCTTTACTTCAGTCTCGGATCAAATCCTTGGAATACTAGGTGAATTTGCTAATTTAAGAGAATGGAAGACTTCAAATCGTAGCTCAAACCAAAGATAAACGACAAAAAACCACAGGGTCTGTTGTTTTTAAGAACGTGGAAGCAACGACTGCCATTGTGAATTCAAAGATTGCTTGATTAAGTCGAATCCCTTAATCTGAGGTATGGTGTTTAAAAATAAGTTTAGGATGATTTTGTCTTTTTTTTTTAATTAGAATACATGATTAGTTTTCATAGATTACCTCTAGTCTGTTTTGACTGATTCAATAAAATACGATTCTAGTTATAATTATAACTAGCTACAGAATCGTGAGATTCTGTAGCTAGTTACTAGAATTCGAATTTCTTGTTTTTATAACCAAAAATGCATCTGAAATCTTTTATTCTTATGTGTTTTCAGGAACCTACGATTTCTAAAGGAGATTTGAACCACTGGTGGCATCTTTCAACATGCTATTTTTATGTTGTTTTAGAATAAGCTGTAAGTTTTGATATCAAGTAGAATCTGGGAGGTTGCATCCCCCACAATTTTTGGAACAAATTAGATGATATCCACAGGAAACGTTTTGATCCTATAACCTATATAAATGTATTGTTTTGTAAACATAACACCATCGCTTCCTGGGAGAAAAAACTATGGATTTATGATTGACAAACTTGAATGGAAGTTGATATTGGTACATATTTATCTTTGATATATCGTATTTTTATTCAAGTTTTGGTCATTTTGATTTGTAATTAAAATTGTGACTACTTTAGATATCATGGTTTATTACAGATTGATGTGATGAAATTTATATGATGTCCATGTTTTATGTCCCTTATATTACATACAGTAATTACTCTGTTCAAATTTGAGATTAGAAGATTAATCTTCTTTATTCATTGAACATTTA
>SNQJ01S0024587.1:0-14007 GCA_010110895.2 Picea sitchensis | reverse complement strand
TGATGATATCCACTTTTCAAATCAATCTTTGAAAAAAACTTTGCTCCATTCAAGCAATCCATCAAGTCATCCATCCTTGGAAATGGGAACCTTTACTTGATGGTAATTTTGTTGATTTCCCTTGAGTCTATACACATTCTCCAGCCACCATCCTTTCTTGGGATGAGAACTATTGGAACAACACATGGACTCAAGCTCTCCCAAATCAATCCTTTGTCCATTAAGTCCTGGACATGTCTCTTAACTTATTCATTCTCCTGTGGCTTCAACCTGTACACTTCTTTATTTGAAAAAATGGATCTAGGTATAAGATCGATATGATGGATTATACTCCTGATAGGTGGCAATGAATAAGGTAGTTCATCCACTACTATATCAACAAATTCTTCTAGCAACTCCTGGATTTCTTCCGGTAAATCATCCATCCTAGTGTTGTTCAGAACAATTATGGGCTTCCTAACCACAATGAATTGCATGTCTTCCTTCTTCTTGACTTCCTTAAGAAGTTCCTTCCCACTCATGAGAAGTACAATGTTTCTCATCTCTGTTTTCACCTCTTTGTTCTTAATCGACATCAACATGTGCGTCCTACCACTTTTATCCAGAGTGTAGGTGTTCTTTCTCCCATCATGCACCACATTTATGTCATATTTCCATGGTCTACCCAGCAATAGATGACAAACATCCATGGGAATGACATCACATAATATCTCATCTTTATATCCTCCTCTTTTAAATTAAACTAAACATTGTTCAATGACATTTACCTGATGTCCTTTTTGTAGCCATGAAACTGTGTATGGGCTTGGATGCGCAACAGTCTCCAGCTCCAGGTTTTCTACCATTTTTGTAGATACAAGATTATATGTGCTATCCCTGTCTATTATGACCTTGCATACCCTGTCTTTGGTTTTGCAAGCAGTCCAAAATAGACTGTTTCTTTGGGTTGGGTTCTCTGGCTCCCTTTCTGGTTTCAAGACAACTTTCCTCATCATCAAAGATCTTTTGCCCTCATCATCCTCTACCTCAACATTCCATCCTTGAGCCTCAGAAATGTGAGTTTCACCACCATATTTATTCTTGTCTAGACACTCATAGGATTTATGTCTGATTTTTCCATAGACAAAGCATTTCACTTCGCCTCCTCTACCTCTTCCTCTTCCTCTGACTCGAGGAAAAGTATTTCTATCAGCATACTGCCTCCCCTGTGAGCTTCCTCCTCTCTCAGGTTGAGTTTGAGGTTTCTTCCCCTCTTCTTTAGGTTTTTGAGTTCTGTCCTGGGCAATCATCTTGCCTCTGCTTTGACTTCTGCCTCAGCCTCTTTGAACTTGATTTCGGCTCAGCTTCTCTTCAGATTTCAGAGCCATCTGATAAGAATCTTCTACTATTCTAATTGTCATCATGCTCATCTTGTCTTGAATGTCATACCATAGACCATTTATATACCTGGAAACTTTCTCATCACCGCTTTCCCAATGACCTCCTCTGATGTTTATCCTATAGAAATCTTCAGTGTATTCTTTCACTGACATCAGCTTCTGTCTCAAATTTTGCATCCTCCGAAACATATTTATTTGATAATCTCTAAGTATAAACTTGGCTTTCATTTCTGCAACCATTCTATCCTACATTTTGATTTTCTGCTTTCCCTTGCAATGTCTATCAGCCTGCAGTTCATCCCACCACAATGTTGCATGCCCTTTAAGTCTAGTGACAACATGTTTGAATTTCTTGTCTTCCTCGACATCCTCATAGTCGAAGTATTTGTCTAGAGCTCTAATCTAGTCTAGAAGCTCTTCAACATCCAAGTTGCCTTCATACATTCGAATGTCCATTTTTTCCCTAAAACCTATCCTAGCAACAACCTTGAATAAGCGTTCTTCCACAACATCTTTGACAACAACTTCTTCATTTTTAGCTTCATTTTCACTTTCATCCTCGTTGATATCCCCAACTTTAACTGTGAAATTTTGTGCTGTCTCCATAGAATCAAGCCTGGCACGTAATTCACGCATTTCTCTTTCCACTGCAACATCATTCATTGACCTTTCTCTTCTTCTCGGTGGCATGGTTGTAAAAGTCATCTTTTCTCTCTGCTACAGAAAGCAAAGAACTTGTTTTGGGCTATGATATCACAACTGGTGCAGACCTCCTACCCTCAGGCCAATATCCATGGAGGATCTTCTCTAAACATCGACAAGAGTTAATTAAACTCCTTGCCTAATCCTGCAAAGGATTTTGGGTCTCGTGAGTTGGGGCACTTCGAATACTATGCCCTGGCCCTTGGCAATAGCCGAAACAAAAAATGCAAATGGGCTAAGGTGCAAGCCCCTTTCTTCATCCCCTTTTCCTATAGGACCATAAACAAGACTTATGCAAGCACCTTTCGCAACTCGCAACTTCGCGATTTGGAGCACCAACTTCTCGTGCCCTCCCCTTGCGAATCCCCGAAACTCAAAAATTAACCATTAAAACTGAAAAATTTTACCATAAAAAGAGAGAGGGGAGGAAGGGCACCTACCTCACGGAAACGACTTGAGAAATCATCCATAGAGCGCTCCAGAATCATCACTTGAAGATTGGAGGAAAAAGAGGGTTTTGGGCACTAGTTGGTGAAAATACAAATGAAATGGTAAAATGAACTTGTTTTGGCCTATTTAACTTATTTTTGCCATTTTAATTTAAAATTAAATTATTGTTTAAATATTTTCACCTATGTCAAAAACCTAATGAACTTTTCAAAGTGTCAATATTGTAGGATAGGGATTTGGCCAACAAACTTTTTGATATGGATCACCCCTTTTTGGTTGTTTTTGCGTGTTTTTATGATGTATATATGCTTTTAGTTTTTTTCAGTAAAAAACGTCGAGCATGGTCTTTATTCTTTCTCACGCTCATGAAACTATGAGAACGAAATCGAGTAAAATTTTATCGCTTTTTCAGACTCGTAATGGAAATACGAAAAACAAACCCCTCTAGAGTCCCCTTTAAGCTCTTTTCAAACTCCATGAATGTGAAAATGTAGCTGAGCGACCTTGTTCTTTTCATGCTAGTATAAGTATTTGAAGAAAACGTCTAATGAGCGGTATATTATCTATTTTTCAGTTTCATCTGACTAATTTACGAAAAAGGACATTTTGCAGTTTTCTTTAAGTGTTTTCCAAACTCTATAAATGTGAAAATCCCCTGAGTTTGATTTCTTTGGACTCGTAAAACAAGCACCAAAAGGCCTATATGGGACCAAACCACTCCTTCCTAGGGTTCGTTAAAAATACTCTGAGTGACTCATCCAAAGGATGAGCTTACATTACAAGCATATATTATCCTCCTCAATCTTTCATAAAAATAAAGAGGTACTCACCAAAAATGGTGGCGGTAAATTGGGAAAGAAATGTATATTTGTATCTTTGATAGTGGCAGTAAGTCTCTATTGAACATGACACCCCTCTTCATTATTGTATCTGGGTTGGGAAATTAATTTGTCTCTCGTTTGATCATCCAAAATTATGTATGTTGCATCCTCCTTGAGTCAATGCTTCCAAGACAATTGTCATGGAATTCGTATGCTCAAGAGAAGTTAAACCTAAACAATCCTTTTATCGAGTCGACCATCTTCATTCCTCCAACTCTTACCATGTCGGCCTTCCATGAGTTAGTTCTGAATCAATTTGTACTCTAATCCACTTCAAATATGTTACATATTTCATGTCATTGATGAGGGATACCTTAAGGCCCTCTTGTGATGAGTCTTTTCCTGTCGACTTCAACTCATTATCTAGGAATTACACTTATAAATAATTTTAGTACTTGGAATGTGCATAACTCAATGGCAGGTTTCCTCATTTTCAATAGTGGGTTCACATCATTGACCCCTGATTGGAAGATTCCATCAAGTTTTCGACTTCATCTCATTAATTCACATTCATTGCATTGCACTAGAGTACCTTGGGGGTCATTGACATCAATGGTGATTTCCCTCGCACTTGTTAACGATATCCATTAATGACTAGTAATCAAGTGGTCTCTACCATGTTCGACTCCGACACCTGTAATCACATGGTTAGATTCGGACTTCGGGACGATGTAAATGAAGACCCTGGATATTGTCACATACATACAGGTTCCGATGAAGTAATAATAAGTATGTATTGGCACATAGATCCACCATGTACCTCTTGTGTCTATGTTCAAATTGGAGTCGTTATAGCATAGATCCACAGTGTATTTCTCGTGGCTATGTTGAATCATGATAACATGGATCCACAGCATATGATTGGTGGCCATGAATCACTTGACACTGATGCTTAGAGTCACTTATAGTCTGAGTATGAGAATGTCTACCTTAGTAAATAATATATTATTATGAATATGCTTGATCGTTTGTAGTTTTTCGACTGATGCACTCCTTTTTCCCGACACACACATTATACAAAGTATTTCAACTATCTGTCAGCAGCCATAATACAATCTCTATTTTTACAAGTTGCCTACACAAGGTTTTTAAATTCTCGTTACTCGTCACAACCTTTCTCATTAAATGACACCATTATTTGTCACTTTCTACATATCTTCTTTTCGATTTCGTTTTCATGACCGTGAGCATGAAAACTCACAGCTGGAATTCATGTTTGATTTCATCAAAGGGTTAATGTTCATATGGTTTATCATCTTTTTATCTTATTTTTGTTATGAACATGGTTGTTTTCTTGGTTATAACCCCTTGGTCTCGAACACACCTTGGTTGCATGTGTATTAAATCACCACCCATTTAACATTCGACTAATGTTAATGGGCTTTTGATTTATAAAATCTTTGATTCAATTGTTTATTTGACATATTGATTTTGTGATCAAATCGTGGATATGCATACGATTGTTATCAACTGTTATGATCTTTGTGTACAGCGTGGTATTATGTTTTTGCATGGCCTTGATCTAAATGACTTTTCTCACACGCATAGCAATTAACACTCCCGCCTACCGTTTCGAGTTGTCTTTGCATTGCATTGGGGAAGCTCGGGGCAATGGCTCTATGCTTATTTTGTCAAACCCTATCACCTAATATCATGTCGGTTCCTTGTTTTTAGCCATGGATCCTGTGGTGAGAATTGAGCCCAACGATGTCCAGATGTTGTTATCATTTGATAATGCCTGAAAAGACTTAGAAAGGAATGGATGGCGTGTCTTTTTTGAAAAGTTCGAGGGTTTTAATTTAACAGTTGCTCAAGAATTCGCGTTAACATTTGATGGTTGCAGAGATAAAATAGGAGATGTCCAACTTGAGTTAAACAAATATTTTACTAGCCAAGCCACTGGTCTTCCAGCTGTGGGACAAAAGTGGTTCAAAAACTCAAAAGTTGAAGAGGTTCCCTGGTCATTGTTGTTCACCTCAAGGAGGATTACCAGCTACGACCGAGGTATGCATGTTACATCTCTAAAACCTAGATGGCACGATCTGTTAGCTATTGTCAAATAGTTCGTTACCTATGAGGGGATATGCAGTTTAGTTTTCTTATATCACTTGTGGTTGCTCATGAGTTTTATCGATTTCCCCCTGAACATGCCCTATTTTCTCCTTCAAAGTCTATACAAAATGGCAAAGCATTTTAAAAGGAAGAAATATGATTCCAACCTATTCCATCATTGTCTGATCAAGATTATTATTATACATCAGTTGAAATTAAACGATGATTGTTGGGATGCCTTCCTGTTAATAAATGGTTTTGTTAGTAGTGAAATAAGACAGGTTGACAAGTCCATCATCAAAGAAACCCTCGTCGAGCCTACCATCTCTCCTCCTTCGCTCTTTCCCTGTGACCCTATTTCTAATGTGGAACCCTCGACCTATCCTGACACTACCCAACCCGACACTCTATCATATTCGTATCCCAAAGGTGGTGTTAAGTCTGTTAAAAAATCCGCAAAGAAAAAGTGTAAAGGAAATGTTGATATAAATTATAAGAGTAAAAGAGCCACTCGTTGGGTTTCACAATGTGCCTGAAATAAACCTAAGCCCGGTGCAGACCAAAGAACAATTTTGTTAAGCGAAGATTCCGATTCGGAAATCGAAAGATTTTTAACTGAAGAATATCCATATTCGTATGGACTTTGCTTTGGTAAACCCTATGATTATGTTACAAACCTTCCACCGTGTCTAAAAGACAATCCTGATTTCCCTGGGATCAAACTCAGTAGTGAACCTACAGGTTAAATTGAAAATTCCCCACCTGTTAATACTATCACTGCTAATACATAGTCTATTCAGTCGTGATGTAACACATGTCAATCATGGATCGATAGGTATTAAAGAGACATGCCTTTACTTCAATCTCAGCTAAAATCCTTGGAAGACCAGGTGAATTTGCTAATGAAAGATAATGGCAGAATTCAAACCATAGATCAAACCAAAGATGAACGCCAAAAAACCACAGGGTCTGTTTCTTTTAAGAATGTGGAAGCAGCGACTGCCATTGTAAATTCAAAAATTGCTTGATTAAGTCGAATCCCTTAATCTGAGGTATGATGTTTAAAAATAAGTTTAGGATGATTTTGTCCTTTTTTAATTATAATACATGATTTGTTTTCACATATTACCTCTAGTCTGTTTTGATTGATTCAATAAAATACGATTCTAGTTATAATTATAACTAGCTACAGAATCGTGAGATTCTGTAGCTAGTTACTAGAATTCGAATTTCTTGTTTTTATAACCAAAAATGCGTCGGAAATCTTTTATTCTTATGTGTTTTCAGGAACCTACGATTTCAAAAGGAGATTTGAACCACTGGTGGCATCTCTCATCATGCTATTTTTTATGTTGTTTTAGAATAGGCTGTTGGTTTTGATATCAAGTAGAATTTGGGAGGTTGCATCGCCCACAATTTTTGGAACAAATTAGATGAAATCCACAGGAAACGTTTTGATCCTGTAACTTATATAAATGTGTTGTTTTGTAAACTAAAGACCATCACTGCCTGGGAGAAAAAAATATGGATTTATGATTGACAAACTTGAATGGAAGTTGATATTGGTACAACTTTAGCTTCGATATATCATATTTTTATTCAAGTTTTGGTCATTTTGATTTGTATTTAAATTGTGACTACTTTAGATATCATGGTTTATTATAGATTGATGTGATGAAATTTATATGATGTCCATGTTTTATGTCCCTTATATTACATACAGTAATTACTCTGTTCAAATTTGAGATTAGAAGATTAATCTTCTTTATTCATTGAACATTTATATACAAATTTTCACAGCTGGATTTATCTCAGTGTGACCATTTGTGAAATCATAGAATTGTTGTCACTACTTCTCTTATAGTTCTGTCATTAGCATTCAATCACTGTTTCTTTGCGTTTACGAGAAGTATTTGTAAGATTTGATGCATTTTACCTCATCAAACAACGAAATTGGATACTGTATGCATGACAAATGGGAGATGCAATTATAGGTTAGTTCCCTCATTTTATTTCATTAGTTTAATTAATATAGGAATTTCCTGTAGTCTAAATATATTGTATTGTTTGTTATATTTGTTTTTCAATTAGACAGTTGCTATTTCATTTCTTGTTTATAAAAGTTATAAGAAAATAAAAAAGACTGAATGATAGTTTTGTTGTCATAAATCAATCCATATTTGAGTTTCGCAGATTTAGATTAAAATTTGCATTCTATAAATTTTATACACATATTAGAGATATAATCATTTGGATACATTGTACATATAATAAGTAGAGCTATTTTATAAATATTAGTTAGCAAACTTTAAGTATATATTAGGCTTGTATATAGTTTTAGCGAGTGTTTTTCATTAAGTTATTTTATCTTTTTTAGTTTTGTCTTTCACTTTCTTAGGACTTGTATCGGCTAACAGAGCCGCTAAACCCATCAGAGTGGATTAATACAAACGGATTGGATTAAGTAGACAATCCCAGACCAGATTCACTCCTCCAGTTGATGAGCGGTCAATTTCTCCCATCAACAAATGACGCTAGAAGGAGGGCCTGAAAATTATTAATGGCACGAGGTGGTCGTAAGACTCCTCCACCACCTACCCGCTCACCTATAGTGACTAGAAATCATTCAAATGACAACATTGTCCCTCAAACAAAAACCACATCGAACTATGATCTACAGATCACAGTTGAACCAGTAACCCCAAATCCTACAGGTGGTGATATACAAGAGATTGTTCATCAATCTCTCATAAGAACACACAGTGCCTTCTCCCATTTAAGACAACCAAACCGACCTTTGGACCAACCATTAGACTTCTCTGATATTAGAGAACAAATTGGAGGCACTGACCTTACTTTAAACCCTACAGATCCAATCCTCACTCCTACAGCAAGAGGATCTAGTATACCACCATCACCACCTCCTTCATCTCCTTCTTCTTCTGGAGAAGAGTCCTCTGACGAAGGCAGTTCCTCATCCCAGCCTTCGACACCACCCACACCTATGGCCAACCAGAACAATCTTGCCAGACCCTGGCTCGACCAAGATGTAGTGGCCATACCTGGACCTCATCATCCCTTACCCAAACACCCAGAGAAATGGCTCCCTAAATTTGACCTGGACTCTAAACAGATCGCCGAAGATCACATCAAAAAGTTTATGTTATCCATTAGACTCCGTAGTGTCGAGCACGAAGATGTAGTCAGTAGATTATTTCCCTACACCTTTAAGGGTAATGCCTCTACCTGGTACTTTGCCCAATAGCCCCACACCATTGTGTCATGGGAGAAGTTTGAATCCTGTTTTCTTGAGAAGTTCAGAGATGACAAGTCTCCAGAAGTTCTAGTCATGGAGCTTTCTAGTTTAAGAATGAACCCCAAAGAGAAGATCAAAGACTTTAATCAAAGGTTCTTAACACTAAAGAACTGAATCCCTACAAATTCGATGCCTGCTGAGAATCTTATTATAGCATATTATACGAAAGCCTTACATCAAAGCATAGCCATTTGGGTAAAGAGATCTAATAAATCCACATTGTTAGAATCCTTTGAAGAGGACAGTTAGATCGAGAAAGACATCCTCAACTTAAAAGACACTACTAGCAATGAAATAGAGACTAGTTCATCTTCCAAAAAGAAAATCAAAATCCTCCCTAGACCTTCCCAAAACAAAGCCCAACCTGAAAGCTCAGATTTAGAAAACTTATAGAAAGTCATTCAAAAAATGTCCAATCAAGTTATAGATTTGAAAAGGATGGTTGAAGAAGATTCTTCAAGCAAAGGGCCTTACAAACCCCCGTTTAGGAAGCCTTTTCCCACCAACCGACCTAATTCAAATACTAAAGGCCTAAATTTAGAAATCCTGCAATTCGCTATTCAAACAATTCTAGAAGCACAAGATAACTTGATGCCTCCTGAGATCCTTGAGGAAGTAGCTGAACAAGAGACAGTAGAAAAATATGAATCCTCTCTGAACATTTTTGGACATTTCTCGGATAGTATTTTTCAAGCTAATTTTGAAACAGTGCATCCTTACAATACTAGGAGTAAGACATCAAACCAACCTTCTTCTGAAATCACTATGAATTTGCCCCCAAAATAGTCTAAATCAACTGAGACTAAACAGAATTATGTAAACCCGAGCTTAGATTATGATTTGGTTGAAGATCTAAAAAAACTAAGGTCTAATATTTCTGTTTATGAATTATCAAAATTCCCCGTTCTTCTACAGAAAATGCTACAGAATATTGCAGAGAACAACAAAAATGACAATCCAAGTAGTAACAAAGGTTTTCAGAACAACCCCAAAGTTCCTCAGAAGGCCTCCACGAAGACTACTTCTGATTCTCACGAGAAAATAGACCTTCCTGTAAATAATGTAACAAATGTAGATAAATTAGTTTTAGAGGTTGCGAGTAAAAAGCAACAAGATTCCACCATTAGTACTCGTAGAAATGTCCCTCCATTTTCGTTAACTTTTGAAATCTTCAATAGGAACGTGCACAACTGTATGGTATATTCAGGAGCATTATCTAACGTAATTCCATGGTCTGTGTGTCAAAATATTAATGTTGAAGTTCAACCATCCACCTTGAAGATCATCTAGCTTGATCGAACTAGTGTTAAAGTTATAGGCGAATTGAGAAATGTGCTTATAAGATTGTCATCTAACCCTAAATTTCATCAAGTGATTGATATTATTGTTTTAGATATCACAGAAGTTTATGGTTTGTTTTTAAGCAAAGACTGGTCAAAACAACTACACGGTTATTTTGCGACAGATTGGTCCCACTTGTGGCTGCCTGAGAATGGAAAGCCCAACAAAATCAAGGTAAATCATGAACGTTACCTAAAGTTCACAGTGACAGATTTAAATGATCCCAATGATACATTTACACCTTCTGTCGATTCACCCAAAATACAAGGGATGGATACCTTTTTCGGCAATTTCATGGCCAAAATGTCTGCTGTCACTAACCCAGAACAACAGTCTGAAATTTTGGCATATATTCAGCCAGCAACTTCTACCCAATGGTCACATTCACCCGACGAAAATCAAATATGGTCTCTTTACTTTGACGGGTCAAAATCCAAGGAAGGAGTTGGTGCAGGCTACGTGATTATTGATCCAGTAGGTAACAAAACCCTGATTATGTGCAGGTTAGAGTTTGAATGTACAAACAACATAACAAAATATGAGGATTTATTGCAAGGCCTCAGGAAAGCATTAGATATGAACGTTCAAAATTTGACTGTCTTTGGTGATTCTGAAATTGTGGTTAGATAGGTAAAAAATTCTATCCATTTTTTATCTCTGCACCTTAAAAGCTACCAATCTGAGGTATGGAATTTGATGAATAAGTTTTATGCACTTAACATAAATTCTATTCCTAGATTGAATAATACGAAAGCTTACTTGTTAGCTAATGTAGCTTTGAAACTTTTCCCTGCAGAAGGCTTATCTCCAAATGCATTCTCCATCGAACTTTTGTTTAGACCATCCATCCCCGACAACATCACGAATTGGAGAGTCTTCTATGACGATCAACAGATTATAAGTTTCCTGCATATGGAAGAAACTTTTCAGGGCGCAGTAATCGATGAAGGTACTCATGATGAAAATCTTTGTGACTTTACGGTAATACCAGATCCAATATCTCCTAAATATTCATCAGACATGGTAAATTCTATCCCGAAATCTGTAGTTAGATTAGAAAAATTTTATGATCTTCACGACAAGTTCAAAAAATCAGTGAATTGTAAAATGAATAGTTCCTCTTTAACACATGAAAAAGTAAACTTGGGAACTAAAGACAACCCACAGTGCATTAATTTAGGGGTAGGATGTTCTGAACAAGAAAAAGAAGTGTTTATTAAATTGTTTAAGGAATTCAAAGATGTTTTTGTTTGGACGTACGACAACCTAAAAACCTTTGATCCTAACATCATACAACACGTTATTCCTATGAAACCCCAAACCCAACCTTTTCAACAAAAGTTAAGGAAAATGCATCCAAAACTCGAACCAACTGTCGGGAAGGAATTAAATAAACTCTTGAATGCTAAGATAATCTTCCCATTTAGGCACACACAATGGGTCTCTAAGCTTGTCCCTATCCGAAAGAAGAGTGGTGAAATCCGATTATGTGTCGATTTCTGAAATCTTAATCGAGCGTCTAATAAAGACAAATACCCTGTCCCACCCATGGAATAGATCCTTCAATAGGTATCTGCTTCTGAAATATTATCCTTATTGGATGGTTTTTTAGGGTATAACCAAGTCCTGATGTCCCCTCCAGATCAACTTAAAACCACCTTCCGCACTCCATGGGGTACCTACGCTTATAGGAAGATACCCTTTGGACTCATAAATGTTGGTTCCACTTTCCAGAGAGTGATGGACATCGCTTTCCAAGGCTTAATCAATCAATCTATCGTAGTTTACCTAGATGATGTTACTATCTTCTCAAAACACAAAGGAGATCATCTAACTCATTTAAGATCTATTCTACAGCGATTTCGTAAGTACGACATTTCTTTGAATCCTAAAAAATATATCTTCGTGGTAGAACAAGGTAAGATCTTAGGATTTATTGTATCAAGTGAAGGGATGATTATCGACCCTGAAAGAACTCAAGTCATTTAAAAACTCCCCCCTCCCTCATCAAAAAATTCTATGCAATCTTTCTTAGGTCAAATAAACTTTTTCAGGAGATTCATCCCAAACTTTTCAGGAATGGTGAGACCATTACAAAATCTAATTAAAAAAAAAGTACAATATCATTGGGGACCTTTAGAAAACTAGGCTTTTAATTCAATAAAAATGGTCATAATAGACACTCCTTCTCTAATGAGCCCCGACTTTTCGCAAGACTTCACTCTCTACACATTCGCTTCTGACCGCTCTTACGTCGTTGTCCTAACTCAAAAGAATGTTGAAAACAATGAAGTCCCAATTGTCTTTATGAGCTAAACCTTCAAAGGGGTAGAACTTAATTACCCAACAGTAGATCAGCAAGCCTATGTTGTTTTTAAATCAGTAAAGCACTTCCGATCTTATCTTTTGAAATCTAGGACAAAAATCATTGTCCCTTACCAGACTGTCAGAAATCTGTTAGTACAGAAAGAACTAGGCGAAAAAAGGGCAAACTGGGTCACATCCTTGCAAGAGTATGACATAGAAATCACCCCAACACAAATAGTGAGAGGGAAAGGGTTATGCAATTTAGTCGCTGACTCGGCTACAAGACAACAAGAATAAAATGATATGTCAAATCCAGGACATCACTACCAAAATCTAATCTGTTGTGCACAAAACCCTGTTAGTCCTTGGTATGATGATATAAAATTTTGTCTTGAACATGGGTCAGCTCCCCGTCATCTGGATCCCACAAAAAGAAGAGTGCTAAGATTAAAATCTACTTCCTTTCAGCTGATTAATGGTATTCTGTTTCGTCAAAATTTTGATGGAGTACTAATGCGTTGTCTTGAGAAAGATGAAGAAGAAAAGGTCTTATTGGAATTGCATGTAGGAGAAGCTGGTGGGAATTTTGGTGGAGATACCACTGCCCATAAAGTATTAAGAGCAGGTTACTACTGGCCCACACTTTTTAAAGATGCTCATGCTTTATGTCGCAAGTGTGTAATTTATCAGAAAGCATCTAGACGGATACAGAAACCAACCTTCCCTCTGCAACCTGTTTCAGTAGACTCCCCTTTTCAACAGTGGGGTCTAGATATTATAGGTCCAATTAATCTACCATCCTCACAACAACATAATTTTATCATAACAACCATGGATTACTTCACCAGGTGGTCCGAAGCTACCCCATTAAAAGCTGTAAATACTAGTCAGGTAATAGCTTTTTTGAATTCAAATATTATTACTTGTTTTGGTATCCCTGACTGCCTGGTATTTGATAACGATTCCTATTTTGCGTCTCTTGAGATGAGTGATTTCTCTCTAGAAAAGGGAATTAAACTAAAATATTATGCCATCTATTACCCTCAAGGCAATGGATTGGCAGAATCAACTAATAAAAATATGATCAAAGTTATCAAGAAAACGGTCTCTGAAAACCATAAAAATTGGTATAATGCACAATTAAACGCAATCTGGGCTGATAGAGTGACTCCAAAAATTGTTGTGGGTAACTCACCTTTCTTTCTTGTTTACGGCAGAGAGGCAATTCTGCCACCACATATCCTTCTTCCCTCTCTGTATCTATCGCAAAAAATATAAGAAGAGGATTGTTCCCCTTTGGAGAATCGAATTAATGTGTTGTTAAAATTATAAGAAGTGAGGGCTCAAGCGAAACGGAAATTGGATCAACATCAACTCATTGTTAAAAGTTGGTTTGATTCCAATTCTGCCTCTGACAAAAATTTTGAGGTAGGTGACTGTTGGTCCCCGGTTTTGACTATGTTCTATGCCCATACTACATACCATTGACCTCCAACTCTATGCCAGTACCACCCTTTTTGACCTCTTTTTGCTATAATCAACAGCCCTTTCCCACTCAAGGGGTCACCTAAGGTATCTT
>SNQJ01S0024586.1:63803-114543 GCA_010110895.2 Picea sitchensis | reverse complement strand
CTCCGACCACTGGACCATTGTATGTGCCTTGTTACATGAGTGGGCGAAAAGGTATTTAATGTTGGTTATTGTTGTAAACGAAAAGGGTGGTCGGGTCGGGGCTTAGCCCCGACCCGTGGTCCTTTGCAATGTAAAATGACCGCATTATAAATTGTGGTCCGACAGTTACATGTGCGTGCGGGGTTTCATGTTACGGTTACATTTAATCAACCGTTACCATTTTTGCGCGCGGTTACCACCAACAGTTAAGTAAACGATTATCAACGGTCATATGGTTGTCAATACGACCGGTGCTAGTGTGCAAAGGGGCCAACGCTTAGCCACAGACTAGCGCTTGGCCATATGGAGGCTATGTGACCTTGTCAAGAGGGGCCGCGCCCAGGAGAAGGGGCTAAGCCCAAATTTTAACTACAATATAGTTAAAGTGGGTTATTTAACCACTTTTGGGTTTTATTATGTAATTAAACTCATTTTTAATGTAATTGGGAGTTATTGGGCTCTTTTAGAGCCTAATTTTTGGGAGGAAGTTGGGGATGAGCAACCAACTTTCCCAGCTATATAACCAAGGCCTGATTGAGGCATTGGAACAACTTTTGGATGGTTTTTGAGAGCAGAGATGCTGAGAAGAAGCCAAGTCAAAGCCAGTTTGAGGCAGGGAAGCTGTTGAGGAGGAGATGCTGTCGGACCATTTCTGAGAGCTCGAGACATCCGTTTCAGGTGCCGTTTTTTGTGCATGGTTCCAGAGATCTGGGCGAACATGACCCAATTAGTCTAGATACCATTCGGCATTGTAAATATGTACTATTAAGATTTCAAACAGAAATAAAGAAGCCTCCCCCATAGAGAAAAGGCCCGGAGACGTAGGCAAAGTTGTGTCGAACTCCGTTATCAACCTGTGCATTATGGTTTGTTGTTTCTCATTATTTTTCAGATCTGAAAATATGTTAATGGCTGTATAATTCATTTTCTTTTCTCGTTCTTTCATTAAGTTTCCCAATGGTCAATTAATGCATGCAATTAAAAGAAAACTCAACCATAAGTCATTCAAAAAATCCTGACGGATAAGGTGGAGAGTCATCCGCCACTTTTTTTGCAGTGGTTGTTAGGACAATGATCAAGGTATGGGTATGCTCCTCAAGTCACCAGGTTATAGGTGAGATGGGTTCTTCAATACAGGTAAGTCCCCTCATCTCTCATTGTTCCTCTCAATAATAATTATACATGAAGAATCAATAGCTATTTGGATTAATTTGTGTTGGTTGTGGAGCCTGATTATCTTCCTGGTTTATAGGTMTTTTACTTTCAGCCATGTTTATACCCCATGAAGCATTTACACCCTATAAGTATGTACACTCTTCCACGTGGGGGAGTGCAGAGGGGGGGGTACCCCCTCTGAGGGGTCCGGGGGGGCTATCCCCCCGGCTGGGGGGTCTAGTGGCAAGCGGGGGTTTGGGGGCGAAGCCCCTGAAGAAAAAATTGCCTTATAAAAGTATATTGTAATTTCATTGTAAATCTGGACCGTTCATTATAAGGTTGCATATCTAACGGTAGAGATTATGTTAGGGTTTTTTGCCCTAAAAGGAAACCCTCTTTTATGAGGAAAATGTATTGCGGCTATGATTGATGGTGAATATTGTATTTTGAGAGAGGAGACTATGAGAGAAATAAGAGGAAGTTACAACAGGTTTTGCTGTAGGTTGTATCCCTTCATTTGCTGGATAATAACAAAGGAATGACCTGGCAATTTCTCTGGTGGACGTAGCCCACACTGGGTGAACCACGTAAATCTGTGTCTCTCTTGTATTGTGTGTCTTTTGTGTTTTGTTTCTTCATTTGTTTTATTTTATTGCTCCGCGGTCCCGTTTTTCTAACAACTGGTATCAGAGCATAAGGTAACTCATAGGAAAAAAGGGTTCCTAGTTCGAGTGGGAGCAATGTCGAAAGATGGAAAGTTTAGGGTCGAGAAATTTAACGGCCAAAACTACCAGTTATGGAAGATGCAGATGGAAGACTATTTATATCAGAAGGATCTATCCCTACCATTGAGCAGAGTAGCAAAGAAGCCGACGGCCATGAAGGACGAAGAATGGGAGATTCTTGACAGAAAGGCTCTAGGAACGATACGGCTGAGCCTGGCAGCATCGATGGCTTTCAATATTTCGAAAGAAAAGACAACGAAGGGTTTGATGGACACGTTGGCCAAATTGTATGAAAAACCCTTGGCGTTGAATAAGGAATTTCTAATGAAGAGATTATTTAATATGAAGATGTCAGAAGGTGGGTCTATTGCAGATCATTTAAATGAATTTAATACGGCTACTAATCAACTAAGTTCTGTAAAAGTGGACTTTGATGATGAGGTTAGGGCTCTTCTAATCTTGTGCTCATTGCCATAAAACTAGAATGGCTTGGTCATGGCTGTAAGTAACTCTGTCTCTGGTTCAAATTCTTTAAAATTTGATGATGTTGTTGGTGTTATCCTTAGTGAGGAAATGCGACGGAAAGGCACAGGTGAGACATCAGGAAATGTGGACACGCTACAAATTGTATGAAAAACCCTTTGGCGCTTGAATAAGGAATTTCTAATGAAGAGATTATTTAATAAGCGAAGATGTCGTGGCGGGTCTGTTGTGTATCATTTAAATGAATTTAATACCGCTACTAATCAACTAAGTTCTGTAAAAGTGGACTTTGATGATGAGGTTAGGCTCTTCTAATCTTGTGCTCATTGCCATAAACTAGAAATGGTTTTAGTCATGGGTAATCACTCGGTTCACCCTTTAAAATTTGATGATGTTGTTGTGCTATCCTTTAGTGAGGAAACAAGCATCGGAAAGCAGCAATGTGAGACATCACGAAATGTGTTGAACATGGAGAACAGGGGAAGACAAAAAGGATAGAGGAAAAGGGCTCAGGAAACCGCTGAAATTCTAGGAAGGGCGATCCAAATCCACTTGGAAAGATAGAGGTCGGAATTGTGGGAAGAAAGGACCTTTGAAGAAAGACCGCAGAGCTCCAAAGAAACAAAGATGGACAACAAGAGAGTAGAAATCGTGGAAGCAAACAACAGGTGATGTAAGGTTACAAGATGCTTTGATTCTTTCTCGTAGGATAATATTTCCCAGTCTTGGGTAGTATATATTTAGAGTCACTCATGCCACACCCCAGGAAACATTTTCTAGATTATGTTCAAGGTGATTTTGGACAGTTCATTTAGTGATAATAAACCATGCAAAATTGTTGGAATGGGAAAGGTAAAATAAAGCAACGAAATGGAAACCAATGGTTGTTGAAAGAGGTAAAACATAACCTAGATTTAAGTAAAAATCTGATTTCAACAGTAAGGGCTGGCAAGGAAGGTTGTATATCCATATTTACGTGATAAAATGTGGAAGGTCATCAAAGGATCATTGGTGATAGCAAAAGGAGAGAAGGTAGGCAATACTAAAATTTATGTAATGGGTAATACCGACTCTTCTATATATTTAGGTTCTACAGGAGTGGATACAACACCATGGCATCATAGGCTGGGACACATGAGTGAGAGTATAAGGCGTAACTTCAGCACCTTAAGCTTGCCAGATCTTAAACAAACCGATTTGGACTGTGAGCATTGTGTTTATGGAAACAAAAAGAGTCAGATTTCTTAGAGTCGAAAAGAAAAGAATGAAAGGTTAGAGATTGTGCATACAGATGTATGGGGACCAGCTCGTATCATCTCTTGGTGGCTCCTATTATTATGTTACTTTTATTGATGATGCAACTAGAAAAACTTTGGGTTTACGTATCTCGCAAAATCAATGTTTTTGATAATTTCTTTTAAGAAATGGAAAGCTTTAGTTGAGAATGAGACATACGTGAAAAAGTTTGAAGTGTCTCAGATAAGATAATGAGGTGAATACTACAACAAGGAGTTTGATGATTTCTATTCATACCATGGGATATGTAGAGAAGATTAGCCCACCTAACACCACAAGAAAATGGTGTGTCAGAAAGGATGAAATGTGACAATCATGGAGCCGCAAAGGAGTATGAGATTTCATGTTGGTTGTCCCTTATAGTTCCTTGGTAGATGTTGTAGATAATGTTGTTTACTCTAATAAACAGAGGACCTTCTAAGCTCTTTTGGATGTTGTAATTCCATAGGAGGAATGGATAGAAAAAGGTAAACTATTATTTTTGAAAAATCCTTCGCCAGGAAGCATTTGTCCATATTGATAAAGAAAATAGAACAAAGTTGAGGCAAAATCCAAGAAATGTACCTTATTGATATGGTGTTAATGATTTGGTTATCTCGACTATGGGATTAAGAAAATAACAAAACTACTAGGAGTAGAGATTTAATATTCAATGAGAAGGTCAGTTACAAAGACTGGGCCATGGAAAGTGAAACAGGAAACAGGAAAACAAGGATACACAGTGCTTGATTAGATCACTTAAAAGGAAATTCCAAAGGAACCTAAAAATCAAAATGTACAACAACAGGAGCAGCAGGTACCTCAAACACCTACAAGTGTTGTTAGAAGATCTACCAAAGTTATATACTCAATGATACTCTCCTTTCATTATATTATTTATTGTTGATTGATTATGGTGAACCGTATCGTTATGAAGAGGCAAATTCTGCGTAGACACCCAAAAGAAGTGGGAGCAAGGCATGAAAGAGGAAATGGATTCCCTTGAAAATAAACTGCATTTGGGACTTGGTTCAGTTGCTCGTGGGAAAAAGAGCATTGCGTAATAAATGGCTTACGTTGAAGAAGAAGATGGAGGAGAAAAGCGTACAAGGCTAGACTCTGTTGTAAAGGGTTTGCACAAAAGAAAGCAGGTATAGATTTTGATGAAATATTTTCTCCCTGTTAAAATGACTTCAATTAGAACTATTTTCCAAGTCTTGTGGCGAGAAGATTTTCATCTTGGAACGCTTAGATAAAACAATCCTTTCCATGGGCATTTGAGGAAGAGATTTATATGCAAATTGGCTGTGGGTATGAGGTCAAAGGGAAGGAGAATTTGGTATGCAAGCATAAGAAGAGCTCAGATGGCTCAAAGAAAGCTCCAAGGAAGTGGAATTTGAAGTTTGACACAGTTTTATGACGTAACAAGGTTATAATAGGATGCCATTCTAATCACTATGTTTATCTTTAAAAGGCTAGAAATGGAAGCTATATTATCTCTTACTATTCCCATGTAGATGACATTCTTGTTAAAAAGGTCTAATATGCGTGATATAAATGTGCTCAAGAAGAAATTATCCAATTCATTTTGGATGAAGGATTTGGTCTCCGGTGAAAGAAAACCTGGTATGAGAATAAGAGACGTGAAAATCGCGAAATCGACATCATTCTCAAGGTGAGTACACATAGAGAAGGTGTTGAGAGGTTTAGAATGCGTAATGCAAAACCAGTTAATAACTCCTTTGGCCAGCCATTTCAAATTAACTATGAAATGGTCCAAGACAAGGAGAGGAGATAGAATACATGTCCGTATCCCATATTCACCGGGCCATTGGCAAATAGCTTGATGTATGCAATTTTTTTGCACAAGACCAGATATTGTACATGCAAAGTGGGAGTTGTGGAGAAGGTGGCGCGAACAATCCGTAAAGAACATGGGAGGCACAAAGTGTACTGCATTTGAGAGGTACCACTACACATGCATTATGTTTTGATATTTAGACACTTTTCTATTGTGGATATGTTGATCTCGCATATGGTGATAAAGATAGCAGTGAGGAGCACCATGTGGTGTGTTTTTACTATAGGTGAACAACAGTAAATTGGATTTCAAACCTGAAAGTTTGTTACTCTTCAACAATAGAGGCGTGAGTATGTTGCTGTTATATATGCTAGTAAAGAGATGATTTTGTCACAAAGGTTTATGGAGGAATTGGGAAAGAAGCAGGAGAACACCTGGTTGTAATCGCGGATACCGTGAGCGCCATTCACCTTTGCAAAGAACTTAGCCTTCCATTCTAAGACTAAGCATATACTGAGGTACCACTTCATATGATCCCTCCTTGGAAGATGGCAATTGAAGTCGGAAAAGATACACACCAGCCGTAATCCCCTGCATTACGTTAACAAAGGGAGTAATCTCGTGAGAAAACCGAAATTTGCTCGCTTCAGTTTTTCTTCAATAATGAAGATGAAGATAAGAAATTTCCCATGTCCAAGAAGGTTCAAAGTCCAAAGCCCAGCATATACAACAACGATGGAGTTGTTGAGATCAGTCTCCAAGTGGGAGATTGTTGGTTGTGGAGCCTGATTATCTTCCTGATTTATAGGTCTTTTACTTTCAGCTGTGTTTATACCCCATGAAGCATTTACACCCCAGAAGTATGTACACTCTTCCACGCAGGGGAGTGCAGAGGGGGGGTACCCCCTCTGCGGGGTCTGGGGGCAAGTGGGCCCCCAGCGGGGGTTCGGGGGCGAAGCCCCCGAAGAAAAAATTGCCTTATAAAAGTATATTGTAATTTCATTGTAAATCTGGACTGTTCATTATAAGGTCGCAAATCTAACGGTAGAGATTATGTTAGGGTTTTTTTCCCTAGAAGGAAACCCTCTTTTATGAGGGAAATGTGTTGCGGCTATGATTGATGGTGAATATTGTATTCTAAGAGAGGAGACTGTGAGAGAAAGAAGAGAAAGTTACAATGGGTTTTGCTGTAGGTTGTATCCCTTCATTTGTTGGATAATAACAAAGGAAGGACCTTTCAATTTCTCTAGTAGACGTAGCCCACACTGGGTGAACCACGTAAATCTATGTCTCTCTTGTATTGTGTGTCTTCTGTGTTTTGTTTCTGCATTTGTTTTATTTTATTGCTCCGCGGTCCTATTTTTCTAAAAATTTGTGGTCATTTTGTATTTCCTTTAGTGGATTTGGCTATTACTTGGGTAAATTTTGGCTTGTATTTTCTTTAGTAAACTGAGCCATTACATATGGTATCAACGCTAAAGGTTTCAACGCTTAAGACCTATGGGCCCTCCCAATTAGGTTTAAAAAAAATGAGATTGTCATCAACGCATCGATTAAAAATCTAGGATTTTGTTGGCTCCTTCATCCATACAAGTACCATTTTTTACTAAAAGTTTGGTCTAGTATTTTGGATTGAAATAGGAAAATTGATGTTGCATACTCATCCAACAATACAAAATCTCAATAC
Organism: Picea sitchensis; assembly: GCA_010110895.2. Lineage (NCBI taxonomy): Eukaryota > Viridiplantae > Streptophyta > Pinopsida > Pinales > Pinaceae > Picea > Picea sitchensis. The sequence continues at coordinate 107,378 of SNQJ01S0024586.1, read as the reverse complement.
TCTCAAGAAGAGTCATTGGCATACATGAAGGAAAAATAACTTATAAGTGCAGAACACGATTCGAAAGCCCAGATCACAATGCCAGTTTTATTGGAATAGCAATTGCACTCTTGTTATAGATTTGATTTTTAATTATAAATCAAATTTTATGGTAAAAATTGTAGATTGGTGTAGGGTTGGTTTTGTAATATCCCAAATCCGCGGATTTGGATTTTAACTCTCTACTGACCCTTTCTATCACATATATGATACTCTTTGGGTGGTTGAATGGGTTATCTAGGTTTCTGATTGTGTTTGATAACTTGAATTTAACATGCGCGGTGATTTTGCATGTGGTTTCAGGTGGAACAACTTGTTTAAGATATATTGAATAGTCAAACAATTACAATAATGACATGCATGTACAAAAATTCACACACAGACTACATGCATATAAAAATAACCAAACCAATCTTCAGTTAGACCTTCAAAGGACTAGATCTATACTGGAATACTAGTAAAAGCATGGAACAATACCTAGAACTAACTATTAGAAAAATAGGTGTGCTCGTTTCACCATAGAAAATATAACAATATAGCCACCCAACCATAGGCACAAAGGCCACCCCCGAGCACCTTAAACTTGACAGATAGAATAATTTTGGAAGCAATCTAATAAGAAACCAAGCTAGCACACCTTTCTCCAAGGCTAGCACACCAAGCAAGAATAACCAAAGACCAAGAAGAAAGTCCAAACCATAACCAAGAGAAAGTCCAACCAAAAATCCAAAATACCAGTTGTAGCAGCTGCAACTACACTCCCTCTCCAAACTTGCGCACCACTAGTCTTATGCAGTTGTGAGAGTAAGAGTGACAAATGAGCTCTAGCGCCCTCTATTTATACTTCTCTATCTCATTTGAATGGGTCGACTTCTCTTGTTTCCTGGAATATTCTAGTCTTGTCAAAGGTTACACATGGAGGTTAATACCTCCCGCAGCTACCATAATATCAACACTCCCTCCTAGCTAGGGAGGTATTAGAGGCAATTGTCTTAAGCACAAACATGCCATTCAACTAGTAGCATCATCATAGCCACACAGGCTATCTCATGATCAAATCATGAGAACCATCATCACTATCCAACTAGATAGTCTCCATGGAAATCAGAAAAATTCCATCCAATAGAACACAACTATATCTATTCATAGTAGTATATAACTACTATCCAGTGGTACTCAACCACTCTCAGTAGCACACTGCTACTAACCAGTGATATACAATCACTAACAGTGGATCACATCCACCACAATAGCATACAACTATTGTCTAGAGACATACAGTCTCTACAACAATCATATCATCTGATATCAACCTGCACAACAATATCATGATACAAACTGATTCATCTAGGCCATTCTTCCACTCACATCTGTGAGATTTGGAAGAGCATCTGCCCTCAAAAAGTAAAACATCATCCATGGGCTATCTGGACTATTCTTCACAAGAATAGAAGAATCACTGTCCCTGATTTCTGAGCCTGGACCATTCACCTAATTGGGCCATTCCTCTGACACTAATCCTAGTGCAACCTGGAGAGAGTGAGTCTTCCCTAGGGAATGCCTATCCCTGATTGTTGAACATGGACCATTCACCTAATTGGGCCATTCCTCTGGCACTAATCACAGTGCAACTTGGAGAGAATGAGTTTTCCCTAGGGAATGACTGTCCATACCATTTCCTATGGAAATGATTGTCTTGCACCAACCTCCAAAATAGAGCACTCTTTGAAACTGCTCACAACTATTAACTTTGAAAGAATGACTACCCGACAAGGCAGACCATTCTACTTGACCACTACTTAGAGTGACTGCCAAGAAGAATGACTGTCCTAGACCATTCCCCCACACTAGCCATAAGGGGAATTGATGTCTATGGTACATCAACAATCTATCAAACTATTTTAATTACGAAAATGACTTTTCGATCTGGACCATTTTTCGAATTGGAAAATGATTGTCCGTCAGAAATCTCGAACCACTTCCCAGACTGGAAAGGAACTACCCAACCTGGGCCATTTTCCAAACTGGAAAACAACTGTCCATAAATCAATAATGTATAAGTGCTCTCTCCCAACTTGGGAGTAATCACTTCCTTTTTCAATAAGGAAGTTGTCTCCATGAGCCCCAACCCACCCCTTAAGTATGCAAACTTTTCATCTTGGACAGAGGCTTTACTAAAATATCTGTTATCCACTCATCTGTGAAGATATACTGGAGAACCACTTCTCAGAGTGACTGCCAAGATGAATGAATGTCCGAGACCATTCCCTTACACTAGCCATAAGGGGAATTGTTGTCTATGGTACATCAACAATCTATCAGACCATTTTCATTACCAAAATGAATTTTCGATCTGGAGCATTTTCCGAATTGGAAAATGATTTTCCGTCAGAAATATTGAACCACTTCCCGGACTAGAAAGGAACTACCCAACCTGGACCATTTTCCAAACTGGAAAACAACTGTCCATAAATCAATAATGTATAAGTGCTCTCTCCCAACTTGGGAGTAATCACTTCCTTTTTCAATAAGGAAGTCGTCTCCATGAGCCCCATCTTACCCCTTAAGTATGCAAACTTTTCATCTTGGATAGAGGCTTTACTAAAATATATGTTATCAGCTCATCTGTGGAGATATACTAGAGAACCACTTCTCCCCTCTGAACTCTATCATAGAGAAAATAATACTCGATATCAATGTGCTTTGACCTGTCATGGAACATCGAGTTCTCTAAAAGATTCACACAACTCTGATCATCATAATATATCACAGTCGAATCCAACACCTAATCAAATAGTCCAAAAACCAACTTACAGAGCCACACTGCTTCTGTACAAGCATCACAAGATGCAATATACTATGATTCTGTAGTTTTGAGTGCATCATAATTTTGTTTCCTACTAACCCATGACATCATGGCAAAGCTCAAACTGAAACATATCCAAGTATCACTTCTTCTGTCATTTGCACTCCCTACTCAATCTGAATTGATAAATCCTTGCAACTTTATATCATAACTCAAATGTCCCACGAAAACATTTCAAGGCATGCTTTGCAATTTTTCAATTCTCATGGCTAGGTTCCACTTGGAACTATTTTCATAGTAAAGAAAATATTCGACTGAGTATTCTCCAAATACATTAATGATCCATTCAGTTGTCAATACAGGGATGAGTCTACTGGATTAGAGTCTCTCAATTTATTCAGATCTGTCATCATGGGATTTTTCCATGGATTTTCAATCTATCATCCCAGACTACTGAGGAACCATTTTGATACGCTTTCTTTGTCATAGGAATTTTTCGCCACGCTTATGTTGTACATGAGATGCTCTGCATCAAGTTACTTGAATCCATACAAGGTCTTCTTCCATCTGCATACACGAGTCTCTTTCTGGTATACCTCAAAACCTTGAGATTGCTCTACATAAGCCTCTTCCTCAATTTCTCTATTGGGAAGAATAGTCTTTTACATCCAATTAATGTAAACTTCAATCCATGGATACTTCAAGAGATATAATAGCTCAAATAGAGAAATATCTGGTTTACTGGAACACGTTGTCATCATAGTCTTCTCCCTCCTTCCGGAAGAACCTCTAGTTTTGAATCTCACAATGCTTCCATTCATAAATCTTTTTCACAATTTTTTACATACACTATTCTTCATCGAAACTTCCATTCATTCTGCTCGACTGCTTCTAGTGGGTTCAAACCATGCTGGTAGTCTTATGATTCTCTATATAATAACTGGTTGTTCTGGAATTTATTTTTTTCTTAGAATCTTCATGTTCTTCCTCATGTTCCTCTTTAACTTTGGGGTCCATGGAGTCTTCTATAGATTCCATGCCCTTCCTTCCTGAAATTCCAACTTCTTCCTTTCATCATAGGAACATAGATGTAGGTGGACAACCAAGGATACTTAAGGATTATTTTTGAATAAAACTTGTTCTAGATTCAAGCTGAACACATGTTGCTTATCATGGTTGCTACTTTCAATGGGGAACATGGACATATACTTTATAATATTTCAAAGATTCTTCAAATCATATCATTTAGGATTAGCTCCCTCCTAATCCTGACTTCATCCATGAATGCATACTCTTATTTTAGAATTATGCAACCAACTCCCTCCATCTAAGAGAGTCCATGCTTCCGTCTGCATTCTTATTGCTTTCTGCAAAGTGTCACAAGTCTTATATTCTAGTTTTCCTCTTGATTACTGATTTCTTTCTGGTCTGAATCCTTCTAGGTCTCTTCAAGTTTTATTATGATTTTGGCATATCTGGAAGTTGCTACTTATATAATAGATTCCTCGGGAATTTGTCACCAAATATTGTCAACGCACTTCATCTTTTTCATGTACATTACTTGACTTGTAGTCATCGTAATAAAAATCCTTATCTTGTTATTCTTCTGTAGGTATTGTTTCACTGACCATCTTATCTTCTAAGAAATAGATACACGATATGTACAAGAACTATGTTATAGAATAATATTGTTACCTTGACTAGAAGAAGAAGTATGCTTCATCCTGCTTAACTTTCTTTGAGGGTTCCTTTTCTTCGACAATTGTTGTTTCGTGTGTTTCCTTCCTTTTCTTTAACTCAGGACAATGGTTCATTTAGTGACCATATTTTAGACAGTTGAATATTGTATTTTTGACATCCCCTTTTCTTGATTTGGTTTCTTCCTTGAACCAAATTTCTTCTTATTCCTGAATTTCTTGAACTTTGTTGTGTATGCTTGATCATCATCTTTCTTTTGGGATTTCTCTTTTGCCCTAATCCTTGATTATTCTTGTGCATAGAAAGTCCAAAGTTATTCAAATGTGGGATACTTCATTCTCGTGTTCATGTTTGTGGAAAATGTATCCCATGTCTTGGGAATACCATTGAGTACGATATTTACTAGTTCATTTTCTGAAATGATTTCCTCAGTAGCTTGAAGTTGATCTCTTAGTTGAGAGATTTTTACAAAGTATGATGTTATGTTGTCATCATCATTCATTTTCATTTCAGACTATCACTTGTCCAATATTTCCGACTGATAAGAGGTTAGTTAGTGCATCCTACATCTTCTTAGATGAGTCAAGATGAGAGATGTAGGGTATCAAGTGGTCTTTTACAGAGTCCACTATGATACTCATAGTGTTGATGTCATTGTCCTTGGAATTCTCCATAACTACAATGTTATGAGGTTCCTTCTCTTTTCCTGCTTCAAACTGTGGTTCCATGATCTTTCCTTTCATGATATCCAACACTTTATTCTTGGCAAGGATGAGGCCAATCCTTGTCTTCCATGCTTTGAAGTTAGAAGGCCCTTCTAACTTGTTTTCTAACTTCATAGAGTAATTCATGACTTCTTTGACTTGGTCAAGCTTTGACTTTGACCAAAAACTCAAACTTGACGCATTGGCTTGCTAAGAGTACTAGGAGGTGTGCTAGGCTAGGGCGCACTAGGATATCTAGGAATTTGGTCAAGCTTTTCACTTAAGGTGCCTCAACAAGAGGGTTAGGGTTTTGTTGCTATAACAAAAATTTGACTACAAATGCAACTACAACTGAGAAAGTCCTCCCAATCTATCTTCCAATGATTAGACTATCTGAAGATAGTGTGGGCCCATAACCTATTAGAAATATAGGTGTTCGCATTTCACCATAGAAAATATAGCAATATTTTCACCCAACCATAGGCACAAAGGCCACCCCCGAGCACCTTAACCTTGAGAAATAGAATAATTCCAGAGGAAATCCAATAGCCAACCAAGGTAACACACCTTTCTCCAAGTATAGTGCACCAAGAAAGAATAACCAAAGACCAAGAAGAAAGTCCAAACCACAACCAAGAGAAAGTCCAACAAAAAAGCCAAAATACCAGTTGTAGCAGCTACAACTACACTCCCTCTCCAAACTTGCGCACCACTAGTCTTATGCAGTTGTGAGAGTAAAGAGTGACAAATGAGCTCTATAGCCCTCTATTTATACTGCTCTATCTCACTTGACTGGGTCGACTTCTCTTTCTGGAGGCTAATAACTCAATATTAAATATTCTCTTGAGATGACTTGTCTCCTAGGGTTATTATCCAACGTTTTTAAGATTTCTCTTGCTTCCCATAATATTCTAGTCTTGTCAAAGGTTACACATGGAGGTTAATACATCCCAAAGCTACCATAATATCAACACTAACATGCGTCGCTCGATCATTGGCTTGCAAGCCCAATCTGTGGCATGCCTGGGTTAACTATTGCATGCAATGACAGATCTGTTATCAAAAGATGAATATGATGCATGCATGAGAAAGACTCCTCTGAATATGATGATATATGTCCCAATGAAGTCATATTCTTCCCTAGAATACTCACCCTATATGGATCTATTTTTTCTAGGCTCCTGGATCTCTTTGTCACTGTCGGAAGTAATTTGTCCAACTGCTTGAAATGCCCTCACGCTAGCTAACCCTGAAAGAGTTGCCCAAGTAGATTCCACCATTATAATATGTTGGAACTTGTCTCAAATGGAGAACCCTGCCTCCCTCTCCAGTGGGTCAGAAGGAATCTGGCTCTCTAGCCCTCTGGATGAGTAGATCTAAGAATTTGTGATCTCTCCTATGTCTGTCGAACACACTACAACTCCATTGACTAAATGTGATGCCCTGATGGCTAGAAGTCTCAGAAAAATGTGTTGGATTTCTCAAATGAAGTGTATTCCCCTAATATTAAATGGGTTCTAAGGGTTTAGGTTCGTTATGCCTCCTCGGTAAGAACGGCCCACTATACCTATGATGTCTCCTCTAGAACTCATGTCATAATCTGAATGTTGGAGTTGGATCTTTGATCTCCATGCTCAATCTGACTGTAGATCTGTAATGAAAGAAATGGAAAACATGTGTGGTCTCCCTGACTAGCTAGGGTGTGTCTCTCAACACCAAATCCAATCCCTCGGTGTCTTCCTCCTAGAATCCACAAGTATCCTCAAATTTGCCTGAATCTGGGTTTTTCCTCAGAGCTCCGGCTTCAATTCTTGAATCATCAATAATGAGAGAATATGACCCCCTATCTCTTTTTTATACCCCTTTTCACCTTTTTTTCCCTTCAAGTGACATTTAATTCATCTTTAATATTTTCTCATAAATTCATTTTATTAATTTAATGAACCTTTTTACCCCAAAAAGTGATTAATTCGCTTTTATGATTTCTACAGCCATTGAAAGTCACTTTTCATCATCCCATATTATAGATATTTCCACCCCAGTTCTAACAAGCTATTACACTAAGGTATTTCACCAAGAAATAAGCTCCAAATAGTACCTTTAGTGTTATTAATTAAAATATGCCCATTAATATCCCTGTTTTATGAAAATCGTCGGAATGCAACAGAAGCAAGAACAAGTTGTGTGAAAATGATCCTGATGATGAATAATGGTAAATAAACTAAGATGGGACCCATAAAACTCATCCAAACCCTCTGAGCTCACTGATGACATAGTCACACCCCTCTGACTTGGCTGACTCAAGCCTCTTGAAGTGACTCTAATCACATAATAAGGGAATCCAAAAATGGGTACATGACAATCCTCCCTTCCCAAAGATTACTTGTCCTCAAGTAATCCCATCAAACCCTAACACTATGAAAACTGGACCCCGCTGAAATTGAACATGATACCTAGGTCCCAAACCAACCTGGAAGAAGTGAAGCATCCTCCTCTCAACTCACTATCTGGTACATGACAATCCTCCCTTCCCAAAGATTACTTGTCCTCAAGTAATCCCATCAAACCCTGACACTCTGACAACTAGACCCCACTAAAATTGAGAAATGATACCTAGGTCCCAAACCAACCTGGAAGAAGTGAAGCATCCTCCTATCAACTCACTGTCTGGTGAGGTACTGACATAAAAAGTATCCTCCTGAATGTTATTGATAGGTAGAGCAACATGGTATTGAAAAAACTCAGTTAACCCCTCAACGATTTTCTCTACTAGGGAGCCACTCTCACACATCTTATAAGAGAAATCCTAAAAGTAACACTCGACCTCTATAGAAAAGGATCTTGACCTCCATGACCAATCTAAGCCAAACATGGCCTCCTCCAACCAAACATACTTTTGCCAAAGTGAGGAGCTACAAGACTTCAATGAATCACTAAAAAGTGAACCACTCTCCTCAAAACTGAAGTTCAATGGAAAATCTAAATGATTCCCCGCTACAAGGATCTAATCACCTCTATCAATCAATGAAATTCCTATCTCTATAATACCAGGGTCCCACATTGATCTTTGAAAGGGATCATCATGCTAATGTTGCATCACTCTGGCCATTATTGTCTGCCTAATGTACACATACTGGATTCCCCACTCCTGGAACCCCATGCTAAAATACCTATAAATATTAGGCCTTCTATCAAGAAGCATAATCTATAAAGGTGTCCCTGCGGAACCTAAGTCTGCAAATCCACTGCCATACTCGATACTAGGTGCCAAAAGAGAGAACTTGTCTCACCATATAGAATGAATCCCAACAAGCCCTCTCATGAAAATTAAAGAATGAAGTAGACCGCTCGTTGGCGCAACCCAGTCCATCAAGAAGTGAAGAAAACTATCAAGCAAATGAATTCTCAGATCCCATAACCAATTTGGAATTCCCACTGACTATTGTTGTACCATATTGATAACTGTCGGAATCCTGCTAAGCCAATTGAACCCTGTATGCCACCAACAGATGAAAACCAGATACTATGAATCAACCATGTGCCTCCTAATTTGTCCTGTTGTTACCAATCCGCACAGAGAAATCTTCCATCCTCACTCTTGACAATTTATGCAGGCAAAGCCTGGAGTTTAGACACCCCACTGAAAAATATCCCTGTCTCCTGTGGTGCCTCAAACTCATACAAATTCTTGGAATGCCCTGCCCAAGATGTATCATACGTCACCCTCAACACCATCTCCCTAAATTTGGACTCAGAGACTAAATATGGACCATTTCTATAGTAGATCATGTCGTCCCTCAATCTTCCTCTATCAACCTACACACTGTCCACATGCCCCAAATGGAGAATCTTTTTCATATCTATAACAGCCCGGGACTCACCCAAATTCCTCACATAATCCTCTCATTTCCTGTTGTACCTAATGAGAGCATCAAGTAACAATAGCATAAACCTCCATGACTGTATGTCTGACTGGATAATGTCATCTACATTGTTCAATCCCAAGGGTATGACCAAGAAATCATACATGCACACCAATGGACTATCTGAGCAGTCACTCAACCTTCACGCTACTCCCATGCCATCATACACATCCAAAGGTGTCTCCTCACACTGATGGTCAACCCTACTCTCTCCATCATCACAGGTACTATGACTATTGATTATATGATCTTGAAAATCCACGCATTGTGACACTGTATTGAAATGATCTCCACTAGAAACTCCATGCTCCATCAAGTATGCCTCTTCCCTGCACTCCAATGAATCACCATGTGTGTCATTGTACACCTCTACATGCCACTACAGACTACTTCTCATCACTATATTCCCATGTATACCACCTCATACTCCTATTTCCTTTGGTACCATCCTGTATCTTGGATGTATCACTATATCAACCAATCCATGAGTATCAACTGACCCTAGATCCTCTATAGACATGTCCTCATCATGGATTTCAACTAACCCTGGATCTTAAATGGATGTGTCTTCACCTGAAATGAACCTATCTCCACAATCCATGAGTGTATGTTCAACTATATCATCATGATCGATCAAGGAGCTCACCAAAGGTGGTGGCTCCTGCAACACATGCATCCTAAAAAATATTTGTTTCATATCTCCCTACCATCACTTGTAAGTTTGAATGCCCCCCATGATCACCCATCACATGAGGTTCCTCCATCAATTCAACAATGTCACTGAAAACCTCCTGAGAGAAGGATGATGTATATGACTGACTATCTACTAAAATGGATGAAAGAGATGCCTGAATCAACTCCTCCTGAAGCTGCTCTACCTGTAACTCATATTTTTGAAGGATCATCTGTGTGCTCTCCAAGGAGTCTTGTGTGTTCATGAAATCATTGGTAATTTTGTTTACCTCATGCTCTTTTCCTTCCAATGCACCCTGGTACATGCCACCCACTATGAGAAGATAATCCCCATCATTGAGGTGTAGTTAGTTAGAATTCATTACTACCACTGCTTCTCTAATCGCCTAAAAATCCACAAGGGGTGGCTCTCCTMCCAAACTATCATGTGACCCTGAATCTCTCCAACAACAATCTTCCACCCAGGTATGAGTGTCCKCAAAATGTTTTATGGTTTCCACATTCATTTCCTCACTCACCTTCAATTTCCCTATCAAATGATGTGGCTCATGGGAACAAGCCTCCTCAATCAAAATTTTCAATTTGTCTTCTTCCTCACACTTCTAAAAATTATCTCTTTCCTTTGTAAATAACTCCTGAGAAGGGAGATCATCCTCCAAAGGTAACTCTTCCAACATTAAGTCCTCATCATACTTAGGTGTACTCACACCCAAATAGTCATAAGCATCATAACAATGATAATATGTTGACGTTGATCGGAATACTGTATCACATGGGCTATTATCCTGACTAGCACATATGCTAATGTCATTACCCTCATAGGACAACTCTAATGGCGTATAAAAGAATATTTCCCTATCATCTTCATTGCACACATCCCTATCATAAATAGGTGCATGCTCATCAAAAAGGTCAATATGTCCTTCATGCTCCTTTTCTGCCATGTTCTTTTAAAGGAATCCTCATCTGCTGCTAATTGGGGCTCATACCACTCAAGATGTTTGATGGTGCAAAATTATTTGAATGTCATGGATATGTAAAATTCCTTACCAAGCACCATATACTCCCTCAAACAATCTGCGAACTCCTCATCTTATGTCCACTGATTTTCCAAATCTTGATCCCTCTGAATTTCCATCTAAAATTTATTCTCACTGAATACCCTTAGGTTGGTAAGAAAAACAACTCTGATACCACTTGTAATATCCCAAAATTGTATATCTAGATATTAACTCTCTACTGACCCTGTTTTTTGTAGATCTGATACTCTTTGGGTAGTTGAATGGGTTATTTAGTTTTTTGATTCCGTTTGATAACTTGAATTTAACATGTGTGTTGATTTTGCATGTGGTTTCAGATGTAACAACTTGTTTAAGATATATTGAATAGTCAAGAAATTACAATAATTACATACATGTACAAAACATCACACACACATTTCATGCATGTAAAAATAACCAAACCAATCTTCAGTTAGACCTTCAAATGACTAGATCTATACTGGAATACTAGTAAAAGCATGGAACAATACCTAGAACTTGTTGATTTTTCATAATCTACGTTAAGCATGAAGTTCATTCCATTTTTATCATTTCACTTAACCATAAACAATAATGTTGCAACAACCAAGATTACAATAAGAAACACCATGCACAAGAACACAAGAAGTATCCCGGGAAACCCTTCTCAACAAGGGAAGAAAACCCAACCAAATCCTTTGCTAGAATCTTCAAGAGAAATACCTTCACCTCCAAGAAATACCTAACACACAAGAGGGTGCTTAAACCTTAGAACTCTAGCACCCAAGAGAGGTGTGCACCTTTTTCCAAAGAAGTGTATTTTTTGAAATTTCCAAACTCACAAGAAAGATTTGTTTCTACAATGAAGGATTTCCCTTTACTTATATTATACTTGTCCTGTCAATTGGAGTGTCTATTGTCACAACAGGGCTGACCTCACTTAGACATATTATTTATTATTATTATAATAATTAATATTAATATTAATATTAATTTTAATTATCTTTTACATTTATTATTATACACTTTAAGGTAGGGTCGACATGTACCCTTTACATAAAAAATAGGGTTACAGGTAGGTCTGACTCTTGAACAGTATATAGCAAAGGATATGATACACCCACTAGTTCTCATCCACTAGGGGCACATCTATAGGGATTTCATAGCTTTGATTCATTGCGTTACATAGAAGAACTAGGTCTTCACACATTCACCTGTGCTTGTCCACAGGCACGTCCACTCTACAGATCTGCTTTCTCACGGCCATCGACAGGAGAATCATATGGAGTCTTCTCATCAACTCTGCTTCTTAGAGGATGCTATCACATCATATTCATTTATGTTCACGTGATGATATGCCCAAAAATTTTAGGATTTCACACATTCACCTTGTGCTCAGCCACAAGAACGTCCTAACTCAACAAATCTGTTTTCCACCGGATAATCATCTGGAGTTTTTCTCACTCACGTAATGGAGGAGGTCATCTCTACGTTCCTAGCTCTATCCTAAGCAAGAACCATGAACCCTTCTTAGGGGCTTTCTCTCAGGTTTGTAAGCTGAGAGAAAGACTTCCATAGCTGCTATGTTCCACATCTCACAGGTTTGTAAGCTGGAGGATTTCTCCCGTAACTGCATTCATCAACAGAACTATCATGCATCACATGATCATTGGCATGCAAGTCCAATATGTGACATGCATGGGTTTACTGTTGCATGCAGCGTTGGATCTTTTGTCGGAAGATGAATTTGATGCATGCATGAGGAAGACTCCTCCAAATCCGAAGAGGTCTCTCCCAATGAAGTTTCCTTCTTCCCTAGAAGACTCACCCTAGATGGATCTGCTGCTGCTAGGCTCCTGGATCTCTCTGTCACTGTCCGAAGTGATTTTCCATCTATTGGGAATTCCCTCACACTCGCTAACACTAGAAGATTCTCCCAAGTAGATTCATGTTAGAATAAAATGGATGTGCTCATTTTTCCATTGACAATATCTCAATATTGTCACCCACCCATAGGCACGCATCCACCCAGGAGCACCATAACCTTGACCGCTAGAATAATTCCAGAAGCAGTACCAGACCCAACAGATAGCCAAGAGATATCATATCTCTCTTTCTCCAAGAATAACACACCAAAAATAAAGTTCATAAACCATAAACCAAGACTAAAACCTCAGTTGCAATAGCTGCAACTGCACTCCTTCTCCAAACTTGCACACCACTTGTCTTGTGTGAGTTGTGAAAGTGTGAATGACCAAATGATCTCAAGAACCCTCTATTTATAGTTCTCTTTGTCTCTTGTCTATGTCGAGTTCTTCTTTTAGAGGCCAATACTTAAATATTAATTATTTTAATGAGTCAACATGTCTTCTAGGGTTTCTATACATCTGTTTATGGTTTCTCTAGCTTCTGGAACATTCTAATCTGGTTAGAGGTTATACATGGAGGTTAATACCTCCCACAACTACCATAATATCAACACTCCCTCCTAGATAGGGAGGTATTAAAGGCAATGGTATTGAGCACAAAAAAACCATTCAATTGGAAGAATCAGCATAACCACACATGTTATCTCATGATCACGTAGATCGAATCATGAGCAACATCACCACTATTAGTACCATATGATAGAATCGACTGCATCATCTCTTGAAGCCATACTCCATATGATTAATCGAGCATGATGTTGAATAAGTCATTTACTCAACAGAGTGATACATGGACCATTATTCTATTATGGACATATGTCTTAGAAGAACAATTGTCCCAACAGATGTTGAAAGCCTCGCAATGAGATACAAGGATCATTCTTCTAATATAGACCTACATCCTAGAATAATGTTAGTCCTTCCAGATGTTGAAATCCACCCCATGGGCTACAAGAACCATTCTTATAATCCGGACATACGTCCTAGAAGAATGAATGTCCTGGACCATTTTCCCTCTGACCACTACTGTGAACTAAAGGAAAATGTTTGTCCTATACCAATCCCTCCACTCTGGTCACTATTGTGAACTCAGGGAGACAAACCATTCTTCTAATCCATACATACGTCCTAGAAGAATAATTTTCCATGGTACATCAACAATTTGTCAACCTAGACCATTCTCCACAAGGAGAATGTCTGTCCACCAACAATCTTTCAACCTGGACCATTCTCTGCCTGGAGAATGTCTGTTCATCAGCACACTAACTATCCATCTAGCTGGCAATCATCTCCAACACTAGTGGTAGTCTCCATAGCCATCAAAATAATTCCATTAAATAGAACACAACTGTGTCTATTCATATTGGTACACAAATACTAACCAGTGACTCATAGTCACTAGTAATGGATCACATCCACCACAATAGCATACAACTATTGTCTAGAGACATACAATCTCCAAAACAATCATATCATATGATATCAACCTACATAACAATATCATGATACAAAGTGAGTCATCTTGGGCCATTCTTCCACTCACATCTATGAGATCTGGAAGAGTATCTTCCCTCGGAAAGTTAAACATATGCCATGGGATATCTGGACTATTCTTCTCAAGCATATAAGAATAACTATCCTTGATTTTCGAACCTGGACCATTCACATAACTGGGCCATTCTTCCGGTACTAATCATAGTGCATCCTAGAAAGAATGAGTATTCTCTAGGGAATGGTTGTCCCTGATTGTTGAACCTGGACCATTCACCTAACTGGGTCATTCTTCCAGCACTAATCACAGTGCAACCTAGAGAGAATGAGTCTTCCCTAGGGAATGACTGTCCAGACCATTCCCTATGGAAATGGTTGTCTTGCACCAACCTCCTATAACAGACCATTTTTTTAAACTCCTCACAACTATGAACTTTGAAAGAATGACTGCCCAGAGAGGCAAACCATTCTTCTTGACCACTACTTAGAGTGACTGCTAAGAAGAATGACTATCCTAGACCATTCCCCCCCATTGGCCACAAGGGGAATCATTGTCTGTGGTACATCAACAGTCTATAAACCATTTTCATTATGAAAATGATTGTCCGATATGGACCATTTTCCAAACTGGAAAATGAGTTTCCATCAAAAATCTTGGGCCACTTTCCAAACTAAAAAGTTTTTTCCCATCCTGGACCATTTTCCAAACTAGAAAATGACTTCCCATCAAGAATCTTGGACCACTTTCTGAACTAGAAAGTGACTTCCCAACTTGGACCATTTTCCAAATTGGAAAATTATTGTCCATATATCAATAACATATCAGTGTTCCCTCCTAACTTGGGAGTAATCACTTCCCTTTCCAATAAGGAAGTCATCTCCATGAGTCCCATCTTGTCCCTCAAGTACACAAACTTTTCATCTTGGACATAGTATTTACCAAAATATATGTTATCTGCTCATCTATTGAAATATACTTGAGAACCACTTCTCCCCTATGGAATCTATCACGGAGAAAATAATACTTGATCTCAATGTGCTTCAACCTGTCATGGAACATAGGGTTCTCTCAAAGCTTCACACAAATATGATTATCACAATATATCACGGTCAAATCCAACACCTGATTAGGCAGTCTAGAAGCCAACGTACAAAGCCACACTGCTTTCATACAAGCATCACAAGCTGCAATATGCTCTGCTTATGCATTGTTGAGTGCAACATAATTTTGTTTCCTTCTAGCCCATGATATCATGGTGAAGCTCAAACTGAAACATATCCAAGAAGCACTTCTTTTTTCATCTGCAGTCCTTGCCCAATTTGAAACGATAAATCCATGTAGCTTTTTATCACGCTAACAATTTTTATTGGGATCTAAAAACTTCTGAAGTTTAGCGAGACGCTATACCACAATAAATGTGCGATAGTTCAAGGTTCTCGACTATATTCCATGGCTTATGAATGAATGTAGCGGAAGTGGGAAGGGAGTAGCTTGGAGGGCTATCGATCTTGAAGAATCTTAGATCTACGGTCGAAGCCTACATCGAACAAACAAATAACATGGAACTTAACATCGCGAAGGAAGACCAAGGAAAACTACTCTAGTTTCGATGGGGAACGTGTGGCGCTCTTACACATGCATCGGGGGAGACAGTGGATTGCCCGAAACCACTTTTCCTATGGCCCCGATGTCATGTGTTTCAAAACGTCATGTCGATAGCTCGCGGGGAGTATGGAGGTTGGTCAAATCACCTCACATCATCGGTCTAGGTACTTTCCCAGATGACGTACCAAAAGGACACCGCCACATAACTAACTTGAGGCTCATCATTTGAAGTGGATTGATGAAGCGTGGCACACCAAGGTACTGTGACAGTAATTCGTGAGCAAATTAGACAAACCATCAAATCTCAGATATGAATCATTTTACCCTATTCTAGGAAATTGTCATCTTATGCGTAAGAAAAACAAGCTCGGCCTATGCTCCTGAATTCTGTAAACTCAAAGGGTGGCTAAATCAAGGTCTCTGCAAAGTCCAAAAGGCATGGATAATACCCGTCAAACGGTGTCTGGCATGACTAGGTTCTCAGCTAAGGTACTAGGCAGGTCAATAAGTAAGAATGAAAGATGGGTCTTGCAGATGTTGGTGACTAAATTTCATACCGAACCTGAAACTGAGACAGAGTCGGGAGTAAAATTAAACCCTGTTATGAGGGATCTTGTCATAAATGAACACGTAGACAACACATGCCACCCAACCGAAAATAACAAGAGGAGAAAAAGGAGGAAATAAGAGGCCAAAACCGAGATGATAGAGAGCATCAGGGAAAATTTCAATTGGTGGAGTACCCTAGAGGAGGAAATCGCCAAGCTGAGGTGAATCCTCAAGTAAAATTTTGGTGTATTTCAGATAGTTTTGGACAGATGTCGGCTTAAGATAAGGGAGTCTTGATATGATAGGCCGATTACTAACTGTCCCTTTAAATAATACAATGGTTCTTCCTTTTTGTAACTTGTATCTGTTTTTAGAATTATGAGGAAGTCAGAATGTTTTAAATTCCATATGAAATTCCTCTATATATGCTTGGCCTCACGAGTATAGAAGCATGGAGAAAAGAGGAGCTTTCCCTCTGTGCAGGAAAACCTTATAAATATCTGGGGCTGGAATGAATACATGGGTGTAGAGGCAGATTTTGGGACTTTTTATGAAAAGATTCTAATTGGTGGTGTTATGAGTCTCGTTTTCTCTCATAGTGTGTGATTCCTGTTATTTTGTATTTTCATTTTTCTTTCTTCTGTCTAAATTAAGAAACCAAAAGTCTAGAATTCATTATTCAATGCTCTCGGCTTGGCGATTTAGACTATGCTCATCTCTTCTAAACCATTTTAGAATTCATTACTATAATGCTCTGATAATAGTTGTGTGTTTCTTTTCTTCTGATACCATCTAAAATTTTCAAGCATAAACTCAGAAGTCACTTCCTCATTTAGCCTTTTCCTCTTGATTGTTTTCATGATTTGAAAATGCATCCTACATTCTTGACCCCATAGCCCAAATTTCATCTTCATCTCTTCAACAACTTTATTAAAACCCCAAAACAAACCAATTCTAGCTACCGATTTCCATAGATGTATCAAGTGACACGAGAGAGCCCTCTCTAAGTTGAGCAGGCTAGTGCCTCAGCTCTAAATCTGGTTGAAACAGTTACCTCTGTCATCTGTCTATTTAGCCGGACATAATTTACAGAGTGCTAACATTCTGGCGCCATTGCCGAGGATGAAATTTAAAAATTTTCTCTGGGAATAACGACATGGTTGAGTTCTAGGGTCTGAGAGCGACAGACACTTAGGCACACATTGGCTGTATTCCTGCTCTAGCGACTCCACTTCGGTTTGAAGGTGACTCCACTGATAAAAAAATCTTGAATTTCCAAGAGGTGATCCTACTCTCAATACTTCAAGTGCGAGATAGAAACTTCACTGAAATATGAAACCCCTTGACAGGGGCAAGGAAGGGCATCACGAGGGAAAATAGGTACTCAAAATGGGACCTCTTATAAAGCATTTTACTTTTCATTTTAAGTTTCCTCTACTCCTTCCTTGAAAATGTCAAACAAAATTTCTTTTACCTATTGTATCTTAATAATGATCATGAAAGACTTTAAATTATATTTCCTCCTCTATACGTTGCACATGCATACCCTCGCCTTGTCGTTGGTTCTGATAAAAAGGTTTCACCTAAGCCACACAATGACAATGACTAAGTTGATGAATCTCGTGAGACTCAGACCAATGTCTCTCCCACTGTTCTTGGCCCAACACCCCCTAAGGCCCGACATAGATATATACCCTCAAATCTACCCCAAACCCTTCATGATTTCCCTCCAAATTACTATGAGTTCCTACCTGTGTTCGACAGAGAATCGAGTATCATATCTGCTAAAAAGCACATTCAAGTGTTTGAGCATTTTATAGATTTATTTGAGATTGACCATGATGATGTGTGTATGAGATTTTTATCTCAATCCTTGAAAGGAGACACCAAACACTGGTTCAAACACTTACACCTAGAAACCATCAGCTCATGGGTGGAATTGAAGAAGGTTTTTTTTTWATTTTGGGGCAAGGAGAAATCCTTAGAGCTGCAACTCACTGAGTTTTACACCTTGAATATATGCAGAAGTGAATCTATTTTTGTATTCAGTAGAAATTTCTCTAGCATCTATTATAATTTGTCCAAAAAATTTCAACCCTCTGAAGTTGCTTMCATGCTCCATTATGCAACTGCTCTTCATCCAGATTTTTCTTTCCTCCTGATGGAAAGAAGACYTGGGTCCTTACAATAAATGTTTAGTGATGCTCAGGACATTCAACACAACATCCAAGCATGTAAACAAACCCAAAATGAGGGGTTGAATGTTCAAGGACATGAAAGTGAATATGAACAAAAAATAGTTGATTGGAATCTTGAGCATAGAATTGACAATATCATAGGTCCTCTTGAAGTTTCCAATGCTAATGATTTTGCAAAAACTTACATCCCACTTTTTGAAAGAGGAGGTGTTGATCCATCCCATGATGAGCAGAGGGCTRATCATTTTATGTATTCATTTGTAGATAGTCAAGAATATGAGTGTGAAAAGCAGCTTGTTGAAGAATAGGTTGATGTTCTAAGTTTGTTCTTGTTAGATGACATGGCATATGTTAATGATTTGCCTATATATGATGAATATGATGATTACAATGTTGAACCCCTGGAACAATAAACCACATGTTCTCTATCAGAAAATGTTCCTTTTCAATAGTATAATGAAATCAATCAGGCTGCATATCACAATTACAAAGAAGAAAGTATTGAATTGGCTGAAGGGAATTCCTTACCTCTATGCTTTTCTTCTTTCAAATTGCTGAAAGAAAATCCTAAAATCATCATCGAAGAAAAAGAATCTGTGCTTATGAAAAGCCATGCTAGATCAATGGAGCAGAATGACAAGATGTCACAACATTCTTTTCATGTGCTTGAAGACCCTATTTCTTGCGCTGAAATACAACCATATGTTGGCAATGAAATTGAAGATGGTTTCAAATCAGGTAGGACAACCCTACCATTGTGTTTTTCTTCTTTCGAATTATTGAAGAAAAATATTTGTAGTATCTTAGGACAGGGATCCTCCAAGCATGAACAGAGTGGTGATGATAATTCTATGAAAAATATTATAAAGGGTCATGTCAGCTCAGATTTGCAGTCTATGTTCAACTATCAGCCTAAAAAGGAAGAAGAAGTTGCTCCAGAAAGTATTGTTCAAGGTCATTTTCTCCATCCCGAAATCAGTATGGATTCTCAATGTGAAAAGGTGTTTCAGAGTATTTTCTCTTCCCTTGAGAATGACATCATGGTTAAATTTTTAAGCAACATAGACATGGATGAAGATTATGAAATTGCATCTATGGAAGTTTCTAGCAATAAAGAAACAAATGACATATATGAAGCAATGTATGCCATGTGTCCATCAGAAACACAGAAAGATAATGAAGAGGTAGTGGTTTTATTCAATTCATTTGAAAATCAGGGTTTTGAAAATCCATCTGCGGGAGCTCTAGACTGTGAAGTAGTGCATGAGTAGGAACTTATTTCTATTTATTCACTGGAAAGTCAAAGTGGTTGTCCTCAAACAAATTTCCAGAAATTTAATGAAACCACATCAAAATTGTTTGATGAACAAGAGGATAGCCTTGGTGCATATTATATGGCTATCATATTTGAAGATGTTCAAGAATATATGAATATTTTTGTTGATATGCATGGCCAAGCAGACAAACCTATCTTCGCCATTTCATTCGAAGATGTTCTCAGAACAGAAGAAATAGAGAAAAAACAACTAACACTGATGAAAGATACTTGCCTTTCGGTTTTTGCTCATTGGGGAGAAATGATTTTTCATGATTTTCAAGATCCAGTGGCCATCCTATTACATTCTTCAGTGAAGGATGAATTTGCTTCATTCATAAGATCAGATTTTGGATTCAATTTATTTTTTCATCCGCCATCCTTTACGTTTTTCTACGAGCTTGAGAAAAATGTGAACAAAGGAAAATCAAGAAGCAAATTGCTTGATTGGCTGCATTGACACTTTAGCATCACTTGAGTGAGTGGTCATCCTAGCAGTTTTAGGGTAGGTAGGGATGTGAAAATAAGCTTGTCAGTCAAGCATTTTCCAGTTTGAGTTTTCTAGCACTAGATACAGTCAATTTTCAATAATGCACTCGGACGTCCCCCATGCAATTGGAAGCAGTGCACAGATCTTGGTAGGAGAAGAACACACACATGTTTTGGGGAACATCCCCATGGATCAGGAACAGGGTCTATGAGTTCTTTTCTACCTCGCTGGGAGGATAGAATCCCTAGTTGGAGTCAATGTTATCACCCTAACAATTTTTATCGAGATCTAAAAACTTCTGAAGTTTAGCGAGACGCTATACCACGATAGAGGCACGATAGCTCAGGGAGCTCGGCTATAGTCCACGAAGTATGAACGAATGTAGAGAAAGTGGGATGGGATTAGCTCGGTGGGCCGATGATCTTGAAGAATCTTAGATCTACGGTCGAAGCCTACATCGAACAAACAAATAGCACAAAACTTAACATCGCGAAGGCAGATTGGGGAAAACTACTCTGGTTTCGACGGGGAATGCGTGGTGCTCTTACACACTCATCGGGGGAGATGGTGGATTTCCCAAAACCACTTTTCCTATGGCCCCGATGTCACATGGTTCAAAACTTCATGTTGATATCTCGCAGGGAGGATGGCGGTTGGTCAGATCACCTCACATCACCAGTCCAGGTACTTTCCCGGATGATGTACCAAAAGGACACCACCACATAACTAACTCGAGGCTTATCATTCGAAGTGGATTGATGAAGCATGACACACCAAGGTACTATGACAATAATTCGTGAGAAAAGTACACAAACCATCAAATCTCATATATGAATCATTTTATCCTATTATGGGAAATTGTCATCTTATGCGTAAGAAAAACAAGCTCGGCATGTGCTCCTGAATTCTGTAAACTCAAAGGGTGGCCAAATCAAGGTCTCTACGAAGTCTGGAAGGCATGGATAATACTCGTCAAATGGTGTCTGGCGCGACTGGGTTCTCATCTAAGGTACCATGCAGGTCAATAAGTAAGAATGAAA
Organism: Picea sitchensis; assembly: GCA_010110895.2. Classification (NCBI taxonomy): domain Eukaryota; kingdom Viridiplantae; phylum Streptophyta; class Pinopsida; order Pinales; family Pinaceae; genus Picea; species Picea sitchensis. The sequence goes on along the minus strand of SNQJ01S0024586.1, from coordinate 85,879 downwards.
GATGGGTCTTGCAAATGCTGGCGACTAAATTTTATACCGAACCTGAAACTGAGACAGAGTCGGGAGTAAAATTAAACCACGTTATGAGGGATATTGTCATAAATGAACATGAATACAACACCTACCACCCAACCGCAAAGAAGAAGAGGATAAAAAGGAGGAAATTAGAGGCCAAAACCGAGATGATAGAGAGCATCGGGGAAAATTTTGATTGGTGGAGTACCCTAGAGGAGGAAATCACCAAGATGAGGTGAATCCTCAGCTAACATTTTGGTGTATTTCATATAGTTTTGGACGGATGTCAGCTTAAGAGAAGGGAGTCCTGATATGATAGATCGATTACTAATGGTACCTTTAAATAATACAAATGTTCTTCCTTTTTGTAACTTGTATCTATTTTTAGAATTATGAGGAAGTCAGAACGTTTTAAATTCCATATGAAATTCCTCTATATATGCTTGGCCTCACAAGTATAGAGGCATGGAGAAAAGAGGAGCCTGCCCTCTATGCAGGAAAACTTTATAAATCTCTGGGCTGGAATGAATACATGGGTGTAGAGGCAGATTTTGAGACTTTTTATGAAAAGATTCTAATTGGTGGTGTTATGAGTCTCGTTTTCTCTCATAGTGTGTGATTCTTGTTATTCTGTATTTTAATTTTTCTTTCTTCTGTCTAAATTGAGAAACTAAAAGTCTAGAATTCATTATCCAATGCTCTCGGCTTAGCGATTTAGACTATGTTCATCTCTTCTAAACCATTTCAGAATTCATTACTATAATGCTCTGATAATAGTTGTGTGTTTCTTTTCTTCTGATACCATCTAAAATTTTCAAGCATAAACTCAGAAGTCACTTCCTCATTTAGCCTTTTCCTCTTGATTGTTTTCATGATTTGGAAATGCATCCTACATTCTTGACCTCATAGCCCAAAGGTCATCTTCAGCTCTTCAACAACTTTATTAAAACCCCAAAACAAACCAATTCTAGCCACCGATTTCCATAGATGTATCAAGTAACACGAGAGATCCCTCTCTGAGTTGAGCAGGCTAGTGCCTCAGCTCTAAAGCTAGTTGAAATAGTTACCTATGTCATCTGTCTATTCAGCCGGATAGAATTTACAGAGTGCTAACACGGTTGTATATCATAACTCAAACATCCCACAAAGAAATTTCAAGGCATGATTTGCAATTATTCAATTCTCATGGCTAGGTTCCACCTGGAACTATTTTCACAACAAAGCAAGTATCCAACTGAGTAATATCCAAATACATACGATCCATTCAATTACCGGTACAGGTATGGGTCTACTGGATCAGAGTGTCCCAACTTCTTCAAATCTGTCATCATAGGACTTTTCCATGGATTTGCAATATATCATCCCAGGTTTCTAAAGAACCATTTTGATACACTTTCTCTGTCATAGGGAGTTTTCACCACACTTCTGTTGTACATGAGAGGTTCTACACCAAGTTGCTTGAATCCATACAATATCTCCTTCTATCTGTATACATGGGTCTCTTTTTGGTATACCTCAAAACCTTGAGGTTTCTCTACATATGCTTCTTCTTCAACTACTTCATTGAGAAGACTAGTCTTTACATCCATCTGATGTAAACTCCAACCCATGGATACTGCAAGAGATATAATGGCTCAGGTAGAGGTATATCTAGTTACTAGAAAAAAACATTATCATAGTCCTCTCCCTCCTTCTAGGAGAATCCTCTATCCATGAATCTTCACCTTATATGCATCAATGCTTCCATTTATAAGTATTTTTCACAATTTCTCACATACATAGCTCTTCATCACAACTTCCTTCTTCAACGTGGGAGTCCATGGAATCTTATATAGATTCCATGCCCTTCCTTCCTGAAGGTTCCAACTTCTTCCTTTCGCCATAGGAACATAAATGTAGATGGACATCTAGTGATAGTCAAAGCTTGTTTTCTAAGAAGACTTCTTCTAGAGTCAAGTTGAACATGTGTTTCTTATCATGGCTAATACTTCCAATGAAGAACATGGAAAGATACTTCATAGTATTCAAGGATTCTTCAATGGATCATATTATTGGGGATTATCTCCCTCCTAATGCCTGAATGAGAAATATGCATGCTCTTATTTTGGAATTCTGTAATCAGCTCCTTCCATCTAAGAGAGTCCATGCTTCTGTCTACATCCTTCTTTATTTATGAAAAGTGTCACAAGTTTATTCTAGTTTCCTCTTGATTATTGACTTCTTTCTAGGTTTGACTCCCTATGAGTCTCTTCAAGTTTGTTTCTATTTGTTCTGATTGTTGCCCATTTGGTAGTTGCTGCAAGCATTATTTCATCCTTATAAACTTCTTCTATGACAACATCCAAAAATATTGTTCATCAAACATATTTCACAAGGGTACCTGCCCAAAACAAGAACAACAAGAGAAAACAAGAAATATCTCTCTAGAGAAAATGTTAGTTCATCTTGCAAACAAGTACAAAAGGCATCTATATCAATGGTATTCATATGAAATCAAGTATTTATTGCACCTAGCAATAATAGAACCTTTCAAAGACTATTTTTGTAATGTAGCAATTATCACCCTTGATATATACAAATTTGAATCTTAACGATTTAATCAAACCCAGAACCTAAAGCCTCACTTGCTATGGAGGGTGTGCTTGTTCTTATAAATGCACTGAATCCAATATTACAACTTGGACAAGGTCTCTATTACTTTCCCTACAAACACACTCATGATTTTCTAGATGATATAACTTGGATAGCATATACAAGTGCATACCTTTGAAGTCTTGTAGCATTTTCCAACATGTCTTCCAATATGAAATTAGATACCATATTAACAAGAAGAGATTAGAAACTGAATCAGAAGATTCAATGATTAGAACAAGCTAGAAACTCTAGAATTTAAACTTTGACCACAAAATCAATTTGATTAGAAGTCAACCTTTGACTTTGACTTTTACTTTGACCAAAAATTCAAACCTAACATTTTTTCTAGATGAGGGTACAAAGAGGTGTGCTAGGCTAGGGCGCACTAGGATGTCAAGGAATTAGGTCAAATGCTTCACCAGAAGTTCCCAAACACAAGGGTTAGGGTTTGTTGCAACTACATAATCAAAAAACCTAGTTGCAACTGTAACTGGTGCCACAATGAGCTTAACAAATAACTTCCCAATCTGTCTTCCAGTGGTTAGACTGTCTGAAGATAATGTGGGCCCATAACTTGTTAGAATAAAAGAGATGTGCTTGTTTTTCCATAGACAATATCTCAATATTGTCACCCAACCATAGGCACACAACCACCCTCGAGAACCATAACCTTGATAGATAGAATAATTATGGAAGAAGTACTAGAACCAACATGTAACCAAGAGATAACATATCTCTCTTTCTCCAAGAATAGTGCACCAAACAAAAATCCCATAAACTAGAAACGAATACCAAAATCCCACTACAACTACACTCCTCCAAACTTGCGCACCACTTGTCTTGTGTGAGTTGTGAGAGTGGGAATGACCAAATGAGCTCAAGCACCCTCTATTTATAGTGCTCTTTGTCTCTTTTCCAGGTTGAATTCTTCTTTTAGAGGCCAATACTTAAATATTAATTCTTTTAATGAGTCGACATGTCTTCTAGGATTTCTATACATCTGTTTAGGGTTTCTCTAGTTTCCGCAACATTCTAATCTGGTCAGAGGTTATAATGGAGGTTAATACCTTCCGAATCTACCATAATATCAAAAAAATTTCCATTAGAATTTGATGGAACGTGTCTTGAATGGAGCACCCTTTCTCCCTCTCCAATGACCCGGAAGGAATCTAGCTCGCTATCCCTCTAGATGAGTAGATACGAGAATCTGTGATCTCTCCTTTGTTTGTCAAACACGCTACAACTCCAATGACTGAATGTGATGCCTTGATGGCTATAAGTCTCAGAAAAATGTGTTGGATGGCTCAAATGAAGCACCTTCCCTTTATCTCAAATGGGTTTTGAGGGTTTAGGTTTGCTAGGCCTCCTCAGGAAGAGAGACCCACTATACCTTTGATGTCTCCTCTAAAACTCATGTTGGAATTTGACTGTTGGAGTTGGATCTCTTATCTCCATTCTCAATCTGAATGTAGATCTGTAATGAAATAAATGGAAAACATGTGTCGTCTCCCTGAATGTCTAGGGTGTGTCTCTCAACACCAATTCCAATCCCTTGGTGTCTTCCTCATGGAATCCACAAGTATCCTCAAATTCGCCTAAATTTGGGTTTCTCCTCAGAGCTCTAGTTTCAATTATCAAATCATCAATAAGGAGAGAATATGAGGCCCTATCTCTCTTTTATACCCCTTTTCACCTTTTTTCCCTTCAAGTGAATTTTAATTCATCTTTAATATTTTATCATAAAATCACTTTATTAATTTAATGAACCTTTTTACTCCAAAAAGTGATTAATTCGCCTTTATGATTTCTACGGCCTTTGAAAGTCATTTTTCATCATCCCATCTTGTAGATATTTTCACCTCGGTTCCAACAAGCTATTACACTAAGGTATTTGACCAATAAATAAGCTCCAAATAGTGTCTTTAGTGTAATTAATTAAAATATGCCCATTAATAACCCCATTTTACGAAAATCGTCGGAATGCAACGGAACCAAGAACAAGCTATGTGGAAACGATCATGGTGATGAATAATGGTAAATACACTAAGTTGGGCCCCATAAAACTCATCCAATCCCTCTGATATCACTCATGACATAGTCTCACCTCTTTGACTTGGCTGACTCAAGCCTCCTGAAGTGACTCTAACTGCATAATAAGGGAATCCAAAAATGGGGACATGACAGGTTTTTACTAACATAAATCCTATTTGGTTTTCTAAATGATGGTCAATTCAAATGTCATACCTTTTAGATGGTTATAATTTTCACAAGGAATTAATGTTAAACAAGGGTTCAAGAGCTTAAATAAATCTACCTCTCAGCTATCCAAACGATTTAGGAGATTCTAGAGTTTGGCCTTTAATGTTGGGGTTATCTTTTCAATTGGTTTAACTAAGATACAAACGAACTTGAATTCTCCATTGTGTAAATTATTGTACTTAATATGAAACAAACCATGTTTGTGGATGGTTGAATCTTCAATAATAATGAACCTAAATCTTGTTGATTAATCGGGTTGGTTGTCATTGATGTCAACCCTTGAAGAAAGTCTGGTAGTGAATTCTGGTAGCACAATGGTTTAGGTAATGGACCCAAGTTTGTTTGATGGATAATGGTATGAGTTTTGATATATTTATAGGTAATACTATTCCATATGGATAGTTTATGTCATGCCATTTCCGGTAGTATGTGGAACGTCACATAACTCCTCACGGTTAGAGAGTTATGGCGATGTGAAGTTGGAGAACCTTCACGAGTCATCTAGAAGCCCCAAAAGGTCAAAGTAGTCAAAGAGGTTTAAGAGATTGTAGAAGGTAAATAATAAAGTAAAGTGATGAGTGTACTATAAGTCAAAGTGAATACAATTCTTTTTATTTAAATAACAAATTTAATGGAGAAATTACTAAGTTACAAGTGGTTAGAAGTGGGTTAACCCTAAAATAAGGAAAGTGGGTTAAGATGGTTAAAAGATAACCCCTTGAGGAAGCTACATGAAAGTATAAATAAGAGGCAAGGCTCTCTCATTTTAATCACACTTGAGCATATTAAATATCTATAGGTGATTGAGGTAAAAAAATGATATCTAAGCCGAATTTCATAGGGAAGGTGAAGTAAAGAAGGTCGAAATTCAAGGGAGGATAAATTCATTTGATGATGCTTTCTAAGGTATGTTATTTACAGGTCATCTCACCATTTTCACAATAACTTTTTTTCTAGAATGATTCAGACCATGAAATTGGGAGGACATTGAGGAAACATATCCAAGTAGTTGTGATACCAATTTCATCTTGTGGGTCATTGTATTTTTGGATTTACATGCCATGGAAAATAGGGTTTGTCGCTAGTCCTGAAATTAGTTTAAAACAAGTGTTTCGGGTAAAAATGTCATAACTTCTTCATAACAGATCCAAATTTAGTAAGACCAAATGTATTGGTTATAGTACAATATGTAGTATTATGTGTACAATTTCCATATCCATACAACAAATATTCCATACAGAGCATGCTCTACAAGTTCGCTCTCTAGAATAAGCCAGAATTCAACAAGGTATGCCTTTTTTTTCTATAACTCATTTTCTGAGAGGTTCCAAGTAGTGAAGTCTGGAGGAATTGCATAAAAGACATTGAAGAACATTGTGTACCATTTTTAGATCTTTATTCATTATAGGTACATAGTTATGATTATTTTAAGTTAGGGTTGTTGACTAACCCAAAATTAGTCATGTGAGACTAAAGTAAAGTTTGATGAAAATTCTAGTCTCTTGTTGTTAAAGTTAAGGAAGGTTTGTAGGTATGTAATCATATAGACTAGGTCTATTACAGAGTTACAAATCAGATTTGGATGATGAAATTGATGAGGGATTTTGGTTGAGGTACATGTTGGGTACATGGTTGAGACAAGTAGTTGATGAGTTGACACATACATGAGATGTATAGTTGATGATGTTGGTACATCTTGATGAGTCATAGTTTATGAGTAGTTGATACATGATTGGCACGAACTTGGTACATGTTTGGATGCACTTGTTTATGGTACAGGATGATTACAGGTTGTTTGGTACAGGTTGGTGCATGGTTGATGCACTTGTTTATGGTACGTGTTGATTACATGGTTAGGTACATGTTGATGCATGGTTCATGTTATTGGTACATGTTTACAACAATATATCTCATAGTGATAGTGTGACAGTGGTTCCATCATTCTACTTCTACGTCGAGGCGGTTGGATGAGGAAAGTACAGGTAGTTGTAGAAACCTTCCGGTTGTAGCTGGAGAACATAGACGGTTGTAGCCTCCTTTTGGTTGTAGCCAAATAATTGGGGAGTTGGAGTTTCCCTCAGATTGTAGCTTGAGAAACTAGGGGGTTGGAGCCTCCTTCCAATTGCAGCTGGAAAACAAAGGAAGTTGGTGCTTCCAATGATTGTAATTCTTCAAGACATATAAGAAAAAATATTTCGTGGTTTTCTCCCGCTTTGGGTTTCCACGTAAAAACATTGGTGTACTGTGTATGTGTATGATTACTCATTTATTCATTGTTTATTTACTCTGCAAGTATTGGATGATAATGCTACATTGATATAAAACTTGCATTATATGGTTAAAAATGATTAAATTGCTCTATTACTGATTCGCCCCCTCTCTCAGTAATCTAACAATTGGTATCAGAGCAGGTTCCTTCATAAATCAGTTTAACCACTGAAAGGTAGATCATGGAGAGAAACATGTATAAAAATGGAATACCATAGTTTGATGGACAAAAGTATGCATTTTGGAGTATATGGATGAAAACATATATACAGGCACATGGATTTGAAATTTGACAATCAGTTGTAGATGGATACAAAGAACCAACAGTTCCGCCAACAAATGAAAGAGCAATTAAACTCAGGAAAAATAATTATAAAGACAAAAAAACACTTATGAATGGTCTTTCTGACTCAGTTTGCACCAAAGTTATACATTGTAAATACACTAAAGAGATCTGGGACAAGATTCAAAATATTTATGAAGGAGATTCAAAAGTCAAAGAAGCAAATCTTCAAACTTACAGAGGTTAGTTCGAACAACTAAAGATGAAGGGAGATGAGAATATTGCATCTTACTTCTTACGAGTCAATGAAATAGTAAATGCAATCATAGGATTGAGAGAAGAAATTAAACAATCTGTAATTGTTCAAAATGTATTAGGATCTCCCCCTATGAGATTTGATCCTAAGATATCAACACTAGAAGAAAGAGTAGGTATAGAATCAATAAGCATGGACGAACTACATGGAATATTCACAGCGTATGAAATGAGAACTGAATAGGAAAATTTAGATATAAAAGAAGCAACTTTCTAATCATTCAAAAGGTCAAAGCAAAAGGGAAAGAAAAAGGAAAAAGAACATAGCAGCAACAGTGACATCTTAGAAGATGATGAAGAAATGGCTAACTTTGTCAGAATATTGAACAAGGGAACCAACGACATATATAAAGGTAAGTTTCCTTTGATTTGTGTTAATTGTGATGGTATTGGTCATTTTTCTAAAAAATGTCCTCATAAGAAAAAGAAGAGGAATGATGAAGATTACTCGAATAAAAAACAAACATATAAAGGAAAAAGAACCACAAAGAAAGTTTTCAAGAAAATCTTATGCACCAAAGAAGACATCCCATCATCAGATGAAGATGAAGTTAGTGAGACATAAAGAGTTCTATTCATGACAGTATAAGAATATGACAAATAAGACACCGAAGAAGAATATGAAGAGGCCGAAGAATAATATGAAGAGGTAGAAATTGACTACCGAGAAGAATTGTTGTGTTCCATAGAAGTTATAAGAAGAGAAAGGAAGAAAAACAATAAGCTACAATAAGAACGAGACAAGAAAGAAGACACTCGAGAACTAGAAAAAATGATCACAAATTTCAAGGTTCAAATAGAAGAAGATAAAAGAGTTGAAGAAGCACTCAAAGAACAACTAGAAGAAAGAGATAGGATCATTGGAAATTTGGAAGCAGAGATTGCACATTAAGAACAAATATTCAAAATAAAAATAAGAAGAACAACTCAAAAGTTTTGGATGACATTATCAGTAGTCAAAAACCTCATCATGACAAGTCCGGACTTGGATACAATCAAACAAAAAAGGGATCAATCTCCAAAACAACAGAGAAAGAAACATATCCAAAAATCTATGCAGAAACAATCAAAGGGGATAGGAAGATCTACAAGGAATATTATAGGGACACTCCTCCACCGAGAAGATTTAGATTTCAGAATCAACAACAGACAGATAGGCCTCAAGAAGAGGAAGGATTCAAAAGAGCAACTCCTTTCATAATATCTTCAACTCCCAGGTATTAAACTATTTTTTTTGGTTTATGTTATGCATGTAATAATTTTGTACATAAAGAAATGAATGACAGAGCTAACAATAGGAACATAAAGAAATTTGAAAGTCATACACAAAAGGGTTATCCAAGAAGGCCTAGTGAAACACAGAGAAGAAGTTACAACATGTTTGAATCATTGAGCACTAAAGTGGAATGCTACAAGTGTAACAACTTTGGACACATGGCCAAATATTGCAGAATGACATTTCCTCCTAGATAACCACAACAGAACAACAACAGTCACATACAGGAACCTCAGAAGAGAACATGGATGAGAAAACAGAATCAATATAGCAATGAAGAATGCACACTCGCTCTACAAGATAAGCAGAAGAAACGTGGTTGGTATGTTGACAATGACTGTTCAAAACACATGACAGGTGATAAAGACATGTTTCTTACATTAAGAAAAGAAAGAGATGGATCAATCTCCTTCGGAAATGATGATTTAGCTAAAATCATTGGAAAAGGCATAGTCAGAATTGGAAACAAGAATACCAAGGCAAAAAATGTTCTACTAGTAGAAGATATGAAGCATAATCTTCTAAGTGTGAGTCAAATGTGTGACCAAGGTCATAAAGTTACTTTCGATTCACAAAAGTGTGAGATAAGAAAAGAAGGTTCAGGAAAATATATTGCAACAACTGCAACAACTTCAAACAACATATATGTACTAAGTGAAATTGGAAATGAAAAGCGTTGTCTAGTAAAAGAAGATGAAAGTTGGATATGGCATAGAAGAATGGGTCACATACACTTTTATAACCTTTTCAAAGTCAGCAAAAAGGAAGCAATTAGAGAAATTTCCCAGATTACGAAACCAACCAACACTTTATGCAAGAATTATCAACAAGGAAAACAAACAAAGACCAGGTTTAAATCAAAAGAATATTCAACGACAAGACCATTGGAAATTGTGCATATTGATCTAGTTGGACCAACTACAAAAAAGGGTTTAAAATGTGAGAAATAATTTATGTTATTAGTTGATGATTATACAAGAATGACTGCAGTTTTCTTTCTTAGGAATAAGTCAAAATATTTTGAAAACTTCAAGGTCTACAAGGAAATGGTTGAAAATGAAATGGAATAAAAAATAAAACGTTTGAGATATGATAATGGAGGAGAGTTCACTTCAAATAAATTTATGGACTACTGTAGCATACATGGAATAAAAAGACAATTCTTCGTTGCTAGGACACCTCAACAGAATGGAGTTGTTGAAAGAAAGAACATGACAGTACAAGAAATGGCTCAAACAATGTTAATGGATTCCAAATTGGTAGATATCTTCTGGACACATGTAGTGCATACAATGGTTCACATTCAAAATAGATTAATTCCCAGAAACAACACTGACAAAACTCTCTACGGCTATGTAAAGGAAGACCGACAAATGTGAAGCACTTCAGAGTATTTGGAAGCAAATTCTACATCAAAAAAGAAGATGGCAGAATGGGAAAGTTTGAATCTCGTGTGGATAAAGGAGTACTTGTTGGTTACTCAAGTACAAGGAAAGCATACAAGTGTTACAATTTGAGGTTGAACAAAGTTGTGGAAAACATCAATGTAATAATTGATGAAACAAGTGGATGTGAATTAAAGGAAGAAGAAAATGAATCAATGGAACTACTTTACGAAGAAGAAGTAGAAGATGAAGAAGAAGTAGAAGGGGAAGATAAAGAGGATCAGACAGAAGTAGAAGAGCAAGTTCAACAATTTACTCTAAAGAAACCTAGCAAAAGAGTACATAAGAATCATCCTTCAGATCAAATTATCGCAAACAAAGATGAAAGAGTTGAGACTAGAAGAAGAATATGTTCACCAAAACAAACGTACCTAACACTCTCATCTACGATTGAACCAAATAGTTTTGAAGAGGCCACCAAGGATGAATTTTGGAGTAAGGCCATGGATGAAGAATTAGATCAAATAAAGAAGAATGACACTTGGGAATTGGTTCCAAGACCAAAGAATAAGAATGTGACTAGCACAAAGTGGGTATTTAGAAATAAATGGAATGAAGATGGACATGTTACAAGAAACAAAGATAGATTGGTATGTAAAGGATACACACAAGTTGAAGGAATCGAATTTGAAGAGACATTTGCTCCAGTTGCCAGAATGGAAGCAACCCGATTTCTCCTAGACTATGCATGCTCCAAGAATATTAAAGTGTATCAGATGGACGTGAAATCATATTTTCTGAACGGGGAACTTGAAGAAGAAGTCTACATTGAAAAAATAGAAGGATTTTGGTTGTCAAAGAACGCATATTATGTGTGTAAATTGAAGAAGACCTTTTATGGTCTAAAACAGGCTCCTAGATCATGGTACTCTAGACTGGATGAACATTTACAGCAAATAAGGTTCAATAAAGGAAGTGCAGACAACAACCTCTACATCAAGGTAACTCAAGATAGTATTTTATTAATTGAAGTTTATGTTGATGATATTATTTTTGGAAGTACTGATGACATGTTAAGATAAAAATTTGCAAAGGATATGCAGAATGAATTTGAAATGTCATTACTTGGAGAACTATCCTTGTTTACGGGTCTTCATATACGTCAAAGCAAAAAAGAATTTTGTATTTCTCGAATTAAGTATATCATAGAAATACTAAAGAGGTTCGGAATGGAAGATTGCAAACCAGTTACCACTCCTATGCAAACCAGTTGCAAGTTGAGCAAAGATGATGATTCAAAGTCTACAGACCAGAGGAAATATAGTTCAATGATTGGTAGCTTACTATATGTGACAACATCCAGACTAGATGTAATGCAGGCAGTTGGACAGGTGGCACGATTTCAAGCAGAACTAAAGGAATCACATGTATTAGCAGTGAAGAGGATTTTTAGATATCTCAAAGGAACATAAGAGTTTGGATTATGATATCCAAAAATAAAGGATCTATCACTTATTCCCTACACAGATGTAGATTGGGAAGGTTGCATTGATGACCGACGAAGCACCAGTGGAACAACGTTCTACTTGGGTGAGTGTTTAGTATCATGGTTAAGCAAGAAAAAATCATCAATATCCTTATCTACAGCTGAGGCAGAGTATATTGCAACAAAAACATGTTGTACATAGGTTCTATGGATGAAACAAACTCTGACATATATGTAGGTTGAGTATGATGACCCCATTCCAATCTATTGTGATAATACAAGCGCCATCAGTATCTCAAAGAACCCGATGATGCACTCCAAGACAAAACACGTTCCAATAAAGTATCACTTTCTACGAGAACATGTTACAGAGAAGAACATCATAGTTGAATATGTGGGCACAAAAGAACATGTGGAAAACATCTTTACAAAACCACTTCCATGGGAAGCCTTTGAGTATCTACGCCATAGACTCAGAGTAGTTTCTACTCCAAAATGAATGATTTTGAATGCGTATCTTATATGTCTTATATTTACACGAGGAAGCACCATAAAGAAGATAGTTTAGGTTGGAAGATCAGTTTCAAGTAGAGTTCGGTCAGGGGGAGTATCCCCAAGGAAAGTTCAGTTAGGGGGAGAAACCCCAGATGGAAAGATACATTTTCCATTGATGACAAAGGAGGAGAGATTTATCAGATGCAAAGGTAAATGCAAAGGGGGATCATGAGTGACATGAATTCGATATTGCATAAAAGTGTTTCCATTAATGCCAAAGGGATATATTGTTGATTAATTGGGTTGGTTGTCATTGATGTCAACCCTTGAATAAAGTCTGGTAGCAAATTCCAATAGCACAATGGTTTGGGTAATGGACCCAAGTTTGTTTGATGGATAATGGTATGAGTTTTGATATATTTGAAGGTAAGACTATTCCAGATGGATAGTACATGTCATGCCATTTCCGGTGGTATGTGGAATGTCACATAAATCCTCACGGTTAGAGAGTTATGGCCATGTGAAGTTGGAGAACCCTCATGAGTCATCTAGAAGCCCCAAAAGGTCAAAGTAGTCAAAGTGGTTTAAGAGATTTTAGAAGGTAAATAATAAAGTGAAGTGATTAGTGTACTATAAGTCAAAGTGAATACAAAAGAAATTATTTAAATAATAAATTTAATGGATAAATTACTAATTTACAAGTGGTTAGAAGTGGCTTAACCCTAAAATAAGGAAAGTGGGTTAAGATAGTTAAAAGGTAACCCCTTGAGGAAGCTACATGAAAGTATAAATAAGAGGCAAGGCTCTCTCATTTTAATCACAATTGAGCATATTGAATATCTACAGGTGACTGAGGTAACCAAAGGATATCTAAGTCGAATTTCAGAGGGAAGGTGAAGTAAAGAAGGATGTAATTCAAGGGAGGATAAATTCTTTTGATGATGCTTTCTAAGGTATGTTATTTATAGGTCATCTCACCATTTTCACAATAAAATTTTAATAGAATGATTCAGACCGTGAAATTGGGAGGCCATTGAGTAAAAATATCCAAGTAGTTGTGATACAAATTTCAACTTGTGGGTCGTTGTATTTTTGGATTTACACATCGTGGAAAATAGGGTTTGTGGCTAGTCCTGAAACTAGTCTAAAACAAGTGTTTCAGGTAAAAATGGAATAACTTCTTCATAAAATATACAAATTCAGTAAGACCAAATTTATTGGTTAGAGCACATTCTGTAGTATTCTATGTACAATTTTCAGATCCATACAACAAATATTCCATGTGGGGCATGCTCTACAAGTTCGCTCTCTAAAATAAGCCAGAATTCAACAAGGTATGTCATTTTTTCTATAACTCATTTTTTGAGAACTTCCAAGTAGTGAAGTCTGGAGGAATTGCATAAAAGACACTGAAGAACATTGTGTACAATTTTTAGATATTTATTCATTAGAGGTACATAGTTATGATTATTTCAAGTTAGGGTTGTTGACTAATCGAAAATTAGTCATGTGAGACTACAATAAAGTTTGATGAAAATTCTAGTCTCTTGTTGTTAAAGTTTAGGAAGTTTTGCAAGTATGTAATCATATACATCAAGTCTATTACAAAGTTACAAATCAGCTTTGGATGATGAAATTGATGAGAGATTTTGGTTGAGGTACATGTTGGGTACATGGTTGAGACAAATAGTTGATGAGTTGGCACATACATGAGGTGTATAGTTGATGTTTTTGGTACATCTTGATGAGTCATAGTTGATGAGTAGTTGATACATGATTGGTACATACTTGGTACATGGTTGGATGCACTTGTTTATGGTACATGATGATTACAAGTTGTTTGGTATAGGTTGGTGCATGGTTGATGCATTTGTTTATGGTACAGGTTGAGGTACATGATGATGCATGGTTGATTCATGGTTCAGGTTGTTTGGTGTAGGTTTATTAGTACAGGTTTACAACAGTATATCTCATAATGATAGTGTGGCAGTGGTTCCATCATTCTACTTCTATGTCACGGCGGTTGGACGGGGCAAGGATAGGTGGTTGTAGCCTCCTTCTAGTTGTAGCCAGAGAATTGAGGAGTTGGAGCTTCCCTCGGGTTGTACCCTGAGAAACTAGGGAGTTGGAGTCTCCTTCCAATTATAGTTGGAAAACAAAGGAAGTTGGTGCTTCCAATGAATGTAATTATTCAAGACATATAAGAAAAATCATTATGTGGTTTTCTCCTGCTTTTGGTTTCCAAGTAAAAACACTAGTGTACTGTGTATGTGTATGATTACTCATTTGTTCATTATTTACTTACTCTGCAATTATTGGATGATAATGCTACACGGATATAACACTTGCATTATATGGTTACAAATGATTAAATTTCTCCATTACTGATTCTCCCCCCCTCTTAGTAATCCAACAAATCTAACAGTTTATTTTCATATGATTCCTTGACTCTTAGGGGATTTTAGAATCTTGTCATAAATGAGAAATTAGAGTAGAATTTAGGTTGTCTAACCTTCCATGTAAACCGATACAATATCATAGGAACTATTATTATTATTAAGCAAGTGTGAGGAAAACACACTTATTACGTGAACTCGGATGTATTATTCAATTTAACAGTGACCATAAATCCCTTTAATAGTGAGAAAAGAGATCGCACAATGGAGACAACATAATTAGCGAATAATATTATCAAATTTCAATGCATAGATGTCCTTGTGTGATTGCAAGACTCATATGTGTAATGGATTTCACCGTTGTGGCCAAGAGAAATTTTCCAGTGATAGAGCTCAAGTCTGTCTTGAAGTGGCTTGTTCGATGATTTTTTAGGGAAAATTAACTATATTTATTCTTTGCCATATTGTGGAATGCTAGCATGAGAAGAACACACACTCACATATAGTAGAAGTCTAGGCCATTTCAAGAGTACTAGAGCAAAAGCATGGGCATATAAGTTGAAATTCTAGTCAAGACTATGTAACATCTTAGTGGGGGGTTTGTGAGAGCGGATTTTCCAAGATTAAGTTAACATTGGTCTCAATGATGTTGATTTGGATCATAATCCCAACCTAGAGCTAAGACACGTAGTTAATCATCCATTGACAACTTTGCATGCCTGGGAAGATTTTTCCTGTCTACTCTAGTGAGTGATATGTTATTAGTGGTTTTTATGATGTTTTGATCCATTTCATGTCTTTGTTTAATTTTCTTCACATGGTATGTGAGACAAAATACTTGTTTTATTTTTAGGAAACTATGTTATAGGAAACAATAAATGAAATGAGAAATTTGAATGGAATGAGAGATAGGGATCAAAGGTTTTGTGTATGTGAAGTGGTTCCTTGTAAAACCTAGGGTTATCAAGAACTTTGTTTTCTTTAACAGAGAGAAACAACTGAGAAACTAGCTTGAGAGGAATGGCCAACGTTTATTGGGTTGAGAAACTTATTTCTCAGGAAACCGGAAAAAAAAACCTTTTGGCTATTGTTGAAATTGAACGACATCCATTTCGAATGCCATTTTTCTAGCAATTGCAAAGGTTCATAAGTTCACTGCCTAGCAACAAATTGTTTAGGCCTTTGAGTAAAATGAAAAGAGATGCAAGAATGTAATTATGATAATAAATATATGGTTTGATCTACATTCTAGGGTTAGAACAAATCAATATACTATTTTGGAAGCCTTTGTTATGAGAGTGGCTTCACTGCCAAAAATCGCCCCAACTCTCATGCAATATAATCGATCCTTAGAATTCTTTCCATAATCCATACCAAGAAGAGTCTTTTGATGTTACGATAGCTACGGGTGGTACTAACCTCCACTTGTAACCTTTGAATAGAATGGAACATTCTGGAAGCAAGGGAAATCCTAAATAGATGTGTGAAAACCCTAGAAGACAAGTCGACCTAGTATAATAAATAATATTATAATATTATCTTCCAGAAAGACAAGTTGGCTCCATAGGAAAAAGACAAATATAAAATAGAATTACCAGAAATTCAGGTCAGCCCATCCAGAAAAGTCATTGGATAGATTAATATAAATAGAGGATATTTTAACTCATTTGTACACTCAGTCAGAGTGCAAGTTTTGTGGAGAGCACAAGAGGAATACGGCTGTATGGTCATATCTTGTTCTTGGTTTCTCTCTAGTTCTATCAAGTGATATTCTTGGTAATTCTCTTGGTGATATTCTTGGTGATATTCTGGCTAAGTATGGCGCAAGTTTGTGAGAGTAGTGCAACTACAAGTGGTGTACTTGTGTATGGTACTTTTTCTATGGATATGGAGACTCTCTCTCTTGTGCGCTACCCTTGGAGAAGGAGCACTCTACTTGTCTTGAGTGTTTGTTGCAGTTAGCAAGTAGGGTTTAACTGTTGGTTCTAGTATGGCTTTCCAGAATAATTTTGTCAAAGGTTAAAGGTGCTCGAGGGTGGTTGCGTGCCTATGGTTGGGTGACAATACTGTGATATTGTCTATGGTAAAACGAGCACATCGAATATTTTAATAGGCTATGGGCCCACTCTATCTTCAGATAGTCCAACCACTGGAAGGTAGATTGAAAAGTTCATTATCAAGCTCATTATAGCACCAATTGCAGTTAGGTTTTACAGTGGAAACAAAACCTAACCCATTTGTTTGGGCACCTAGTGAAGCATTTGGCATATTTCTTTGACATCCTAGTGTGCCCTAGCCTACTGCACCTCTTGTAACCCTCATCTAGCAAAAATGTCAAGTTTGAGTTTTTGGTCGAAGTCAAAGGTTGACTTTTGGTCAAAGTTGATTTTGTGGTCAAATTGAAATTTCAAAGTTTCTATCTTGTTCTAATCATTGAACCTTCTAATTCATTTTCTAACCTCTCCTTGTCAAGATGATATCTAATTTCATATTGGAATACAAGTTGGATGATGCTATAAAGATTTCAAGGTATGCACTTGTATATGCTTTTCAAGTTATATCATCTAGAAAAACATGGGTGTGTTTGTAGGGGATGTACAAGATACCTTGTCCAATCAGTGATCTTGGATTCAATGTAGTCAAAGGAACAAGTGCACCCTCCATAGAAGTTGAGGCTTTAGGTTCCAGGTTTGATTAAATTAAAGTTTCCAATTTGCACATATCAAGGTTGGTAGTTTCTACATTATAAATTTTGAAAGCAGTCTTTGAAAGGTTCTATTACAACTAGATGTAATGGCATGTGAATACTATTGATATAGATGATTATTGTACTTGTTTTCAAAATAAACTATCATATCCTTTAGAGAGATATTTCTTGTTTTTCTCTCGGGTAGGTCACCTTGGTCATACTATGTTGATCATCATGAAATTGTTATTCATTTTTGTTACCATAAATATGTTCTTATGAAAATTTTATTATACTGGAAATACTTTTAGTGTTCTTGTCTCGGGAGGACTATCTTACAAGATTTAATGGAGGCTACCATGGAGATGTATTTGTTTGTTCCAAATAGGTTACTATGGAAGAATGATTGATCACAACAATGGAAGAGTGTTGAAGAATGTTGTCTGCTATTTTCCTTTGTTATTGTTCTTGTTCCAGGAAGGTCATAGGTAATATCTCTAGGAGGGAGCTACAGTGACAGTTGCAAGCATGGAGCAAATGACTTCATCATTGGTGAAGCAGATGGTCTCACCAAGTATCAATTATAAAGGAAGCATGGAAAGAAAAAGGAGTTTTGGACATCCTTCACTCAGATGCATGTCAACCTTCTCACTAAACAGAGAGGATGACATTAGGAGGGAGATCATCACTTCCTACAATCCTTAGTAGAATGGTGTGGAACAAAGAGAGAACTATTCAATTATGGAAGCAGTAAAAGCCATGATCCATGATTAAGACTTACCAATGCATCTGTGGGCTGAAGAAACTAGGACCATGATGAGGTCCATGATAAATATCATGTAGCTCCCAGGATTGCATATGTAGAGGGAGGTAAGAATGTTGTATCAGACATGGCAGAACCACGGAGATATGAAGATCCACATCAAGATAAGACTAAGAAGAGAAGACCAGCTTGAGCTCGTGAGATTATTCAAGATGTAGAAAAGTATGGTGCTCCATATGGAACTTTCAGAGAAAGCAAGAAGTCAAAACCATATTCCAGTTACAAAACCTTCCACCTTCAAAGAAGCAGTCAAGCAGAAAGAATGGAAGGAATTTGTGATGGAAGAATATCAATCATGAAAAATGATGTATCGTAAATTGTTCCTAAATGGATTTACAAGATAAAACATGCAATGGATAGAAGTATCAATAAATGCAAGGCAAGATTTGTAGCTAGAGGGTTCTCCCATTAAGAGGGAGAAGACTATGATGAGACGATTGTTCCAGTTTCTAGATACACCTCTAGAGCCATCATATCTCTAGAAGCATCCATGGGTTGGAGTTTACGTAAGATGGATGTAAAGACCGCTTTTCTAAATGGAGTGATTGAAGAAGGAGCATGCACATCGAAACCTCAAGGTTTTGAGGTACACCATAGAGAAACCCATGTATACATATTAAATAAGGCCGTGTATGGACTCAAGCAAGATCCAAGAGATTGGTGCAAAGCCTCTCATTATTCATTGCAAGAGGGAGATAACCTTTGAATTTGATATGAAGGATCTTGGTCTCATGCACTATTACTTGGGACTAGAAGTATGATAGAAGCATGGTGAAGTCTTCATAATACAAGGGAAGTATGTTGAAAAGATCCTTCAAAAGTTTGGAATGATGGATTTCAAATCCATGGAAACTCCCATGGTAACATATCTGAGGAATTTGAGAGACTCTGATTCTGATCCAGTAGACTTGTTCCTGTACAAAAAGTTGATTGGATCATTGATGTATCTGGAAAATACCAGGCCGAACATTTGATTTGTTGTGAACATGTTGAGACAGTTCCAGGTGGAACCCAGACATGAGCATTGGATATATGCAAATAATATCTTGATATATCTTCATGGGATGATAACTTATGGTTTGAGATATGCCTCAAACAATGAATTATAGTTGCATGGATTTACTGATTCAGATTGGGCAGGGAGTGTAGATGACAGAAGGAGTACTTCTGGTATGTGTTTCAGTTTGGATATGCTATGATTTCATGGGCTAGCAGGAAACAAAATTCTGTTGTACTCAGCACTACAGATGTAAAGTATATTCCATCTTGTGATGATTGTACGAAAGTAGTGTGGCTCCATAAGCTAGTTTATGGACTATTTGATTAGGTGTTGGATTCAACTGTGATATATTGTGATAACCAGAGCTATGTGAAGATCTTAGAGAACCTAGTGTTCCATGACAGGTCAAATCACATTGAGATCAAGTACTATTTTCTCCATGATAAAGTCTAGAGGGGTGAAGTGGTTCTCCAGTATATCTCCATTGATGAGAAGAAAAAAAATATTTTGACTAAGCCTCTATCCAAGATAAAGTTTGCATACTTGAGGGACAACCCAAGGCTCATGGATATTTCTCACTTAGTTGAGAGGGAGGAGATGACTTCCTCGATTAGGAGGGAGTGTTGATATGTGGCATCATGGATTTTCAGTGAGCTGAGGATTTGTATCATGCCAGTACATATTAGAGATGGTCATACAACTTAGAGATGATGCTTGCATCATGCTAGATATGATCATGCTAGTACAAATTAGATATCATATAGATGGTTGGATTTTTTGATACAATGTCATGAGGAGCATCGTGCTAGTACAACTTAGAGTTGACATACAACTTAGATATGATGTATTGACATCATGCTAGATCTGTCATGCTAGTACAACTTAGAGACGATGTGAGTGAGATGCATCATGCTAGATATGGCCATGCGAGTACAACTTAGATGTGACTTACAACTTAGATATGATGTATTGACATCATGCTAGATATGTCATGCTATTACAACTTAGAGATGATGCAGGGGGCTCATTTCATGCTAGATATGATCATGCGAGTACAACTTAGATGTGACATACAACTTAGATATGATGCATTGGCATCATGCTAGATATGTCATGCTAGTACGACTTAGATATGATCATACAACATAGAGCTAACATAGTGAGGCATTGATCTACATCATGCGAGTACAACTTAGAGTTGGCATACAACTTAGATATGATTCATTGGCATCATGCTAGATATGTCATGCTAGTGCAACTTAGAGATGATGTATATGATACTCTAGATCGTTCCAGTACAACTTAGATATGATGCATTTACATCATGATAGTACGACTTAGAGGTGATGCAGTTGATGACATTGTTGATGTAGGATGATATCAGATGATATGATTTTATTGTTGTGGAGACTGTATGTCTCTGGACAGTAGTTGTATGTTATTGTGGTGGATGTGTTCCACTGATAGTGATTGTGTGTCACTGGTTAGTATCTGTGTGCTACTAAGAGTGGTTGTGTACCATTGGGTAGTAATTGTGTACTACTATGGATAGACACAATTGTGTTCTATTAGATGGCATTGTACCAGTTGTATGAAACTATCCAATTTCCATGGAGACTACCACTAGTGTTGGATATGATTCCCAGTTAGATGGATAGTCATTTTGTTGGTGGACAAACATTCTCCAAGCAAAGATTGGTCTCTAGGTTGACAGATTGATGACATAACATGGAATGGTATTTTCCTAAGGCACAAATTGTGGCTTGATTAGGAAAATGGTTCAGGACCGATATTCTCCCAAGGCACAGTTATTGGCTTGATCAGGTTGAATAGTCCTCCCCCTAAGGACATGACATCTCGATTAGGGTGGTTGATACATGACCAATATTTTCTAAGGCATATGGGTAGATATTAATCTCCATGGTACGTATGACTCAATTAGAAAATAGTCAGAGACTGACATTCCTATAGGAATGGTCTCTATAGCCCATGGTGTGCATTTCAGCATCTGTTGGGACAACTATTCTTCTATGATGTATGTTTGTATTATAAGAATGGTCCCTATATCACTCTTTTGAGTGGGTGACTCATGCAAGACACTCTGCTGAGTGCGCTGAGTTCAATGCATGACTTCTTCAGCATCATGTCTAATTACTCAGATGGAGTATGGCCTTGAGAGATGATGGAAATGAATATGTATGTTGATGTTAGGATGCTATCAGACTATATTGATAGTGATGATTGTTATCACTGAAATTTTGTTCGCACGTGGCGACAAGAACTTAGCATCGTCAAACAACAATGAAGTCATTCATGGCCCTGAATTAATCTTACAGCATTCAAAAAAGGTCAAAAACTATACAAAGTAGTGAAAAATTGAAGAGCTCTTTACAGAAGTTGGGCACGCGCGCACATGCGCGGAACAAAAATGTATCATGCACGCATATGCGCACGATGTGCGGCTGTTAGCGCAAAAAGCCGCGCACCTGCTAAACGGTGCATTTATTGAAGTGGTCGGCCTCCCAACCACTTATGGATCAGATCCCAAGCCGATTTGACCCTCAAATCTGAGTTGAATCCACATGGTAGGCTGGTCAAAGACCTAATAATGCCCTAAATGGCCTCTTTTCACACTACAAAGCAGTTACACAAAAGCCCAAAGCAATGCTATAAAAAGCCATGAATTCACCTCATTTTCTTAAGGAATTTCATGTAATGTTATGCTGCCTATATTGTTTTAAGGACTCACTCCTTG